>JAVQJF010077741.1:0-23916 GCA_036023855.1 Gadopsis marmoratus | reverse complement strand
GTGGGGGGCAGAAGTGGGACAGAGGGTAGAATTCCCGAGCAGCATGTCTGTGGACTGAAGGGCAGGGAGGATAGGAGGAGTGGGGGGGGCTCCTGGGTGGGGGCTGGGGCCCCTGTCACTTATCAGCTCTGGCTGAGCGTCGCCCAGGGCTAGAGTCGGGAAGCAGCGCTGGAATGTGTGTCCTTCCCTCTGAAGGTGAAGAGAGAGGAGAGGAAAGCCGACCAACAGACAGAGAAGGGTTTATAAAAAAACAAACACACGCATATGGACACACACCGCCAGCTGCTGGAGGTTGATACACTTTAATGCCCACATGTGCTCAAATCATATGACACATAGAAGCACAAACACACACATATTTCTGAAGCTTTAGGTTCAAGACTGACGCTTACACTGACTCTACACGCTCTCCCTGTTATTTGAAACATTACCCATAATATGTCGCTCGCTTCTGATTTTATGCAGATGACACAAAACTTAAACATAGCATCGGGTGATCAGTTAGCTTCATCGTTTTCAGTTTTTAAAGGATTTTAACAAAAAGATATCTAGTTTTTATTTTTTTTGAGAGGAGTGATTGGTTAAAATTTATTTTCACCCAGATTTGATACGACCTCGATTTTATTAGCAATTAACAAATAATTAGTAAGTAAATAAATGTTGTTTCTGCTTAAAATACTATTATTTCAATTATTTTTTCATACTGATTTCTTAAACTATTTATTTCTTAAAATCTGTTGTTTTTTTTACCTGACTGTAATCAAGAAAATGTTACGCGTATAATATTTTAAACATATTTTTATATTTCTGTAATGTTTTTTCAAATTTCAAAGTTAAAGAATAATTTCTAAATTTGAGATCTTTTTTTCTTTTTTATAGACAACAATGCAGTTGATCACTTCAGATGCAATTAAAACCTTATTCTCTCCCCAAAGCTCACCCTGACAATATCCAGATACTTTCAATACTGTGATACATTTTATCCTGTTGAAATTCGCTTTTGTCATGGCATCCGATCTCATATACAACTTCTTCACTTACTCTGGAGGTCAGACCAAGTTCAGTCTGACTCCAATGGGTGCTTGTAAATGCACATGAATGTCACTAAAGCAGATTATTAAGTTCATCCTCTACAACTGTTGTGTGGGCCACAGTCTCTGCTCACAGGATGCAGGAATCCTGGTCATTACCCACATTCAAAAGAAAACAGCTGAGGCATGCTCCTTATCCTAGTCTGCCTCCTCCTTCTCTTGGAGCAAGCTTCCTGCCATTGTCAAGGACGGACACTCGGTCAGTATATTTTGTCCAGCGTCAAGACACTTTTATTCAGCCCACCTCAACTCCCACCACACCAGCTGTTCCTTTCCCCGTCTTTTCAGTTTCCCTACATTCGTCTGTTTTTCGCTGCCCTGGCATTGTCCACTGATCTCATATCCAGCCACTAATGTGGGCACAGGCACACACACACAGACTCCCATGCACCAATTGTGTGTTTTGGTTTCTTCAGTCCAGATTTGAGTCATTTGTGTTCTGTGAAACTTTTCCTGATCCAACCGATAAATCACCTTAAAAGCTCTGAGCTCACGGCACAAACAGGTTTCTTACTTGGCGGTGTCGGACCACAAATTCCCTTAAAACACTATTTGATTATGATTTTCTACAGTCAGTCCAGTCTAGTTCAGTCAATATCTGCAAACTTGATTTCGCAAATATTTCCAGGATTTTTCCTCTTGATGACATTATTAAGCACTTGTTAGCTCTCTTGTGTCTGGCTTTTGCAGAGATTTGCTCCATCCTCCAAAATCTACAATGAACTGCCAGGAATGTTCAGAATGAACCAGACACTAAAGGGGGAGCAGGATTGATTTTTTCCCCCATTCAGCTGTCTTTAAGGAATGCTAAGAAAACATGCAGGCAAAAGAATATGCAGTCACTCAACCTTGAGATACTATTGGTCGTTGTGTCATTAAATTGAGAGATTTGCTCTTGTGGTGTGTTTTTGAGGGAAACCTGCTACTATCTACTTTGACCAAATCTGACTCAGATAATGTTAAGCTGACAGCTTATCTAATTGCACATTTTGCACGTGGTTTCAAACTAGTTAAGCATGGCATCGACCCAGCCAACCTCTCTCACAATCAGTGTTCAAAGGGATATAAAAAGAATTCTTGCAGCTGGACCAGTGATGCATGTTTCATTTTGTGTCTGTCACAAAAGACAATGACAGTTTTGACTCTTAATGTGAGTGATGCCATTCAACTCTCCCACAAGATGTTCAAATACTGAGGGAGAAATCTTACTTTGTATATAAGCTTCTCTATTGATTCCTGTCTGAAAATAGTCAACTTCCAGGAAGTGTTGCAGTGTGTTTGCAGGGTGAATGTGCTGTAGGATGAACATTTTTCCAGCAGAGGGACCTTATGGAGATGAGGCTGTCTATCCAACAGGACCTTTCTTCCTACAATATCCTTGTTTTCCACTGGATGGTGCTAACTTCACCCTTGTACTTCCCATTTTTCTGCATAACTGGGTCATCATGTGGTGACTGAGTGTTTGGTCAATTCATGAAATTGGGTGCTGTGTTCACTCTGGAAGTCTAGGAATCACAGTGATAACTCAAACAAGATGCAATCTGCACCACATACTGTAAGACCTAGTGGCAATAATATTCATGTCAATTCATGTCTGTTATGAAGAAAAGCCTTAAAGAAATCCTTACTTTCTACACAATGAACATCTGCATGGACAAAGGCGTAGCAGCGAGCACATAAGAGACACAATGAGCGAAACAAAAAGACAGATACAGCATCCCAATGGTTTGTGAAAAATGCTAGTAGTGCAGTTAATCAGCTAGTTTTGCTAACAGTCTCGCCTCATGCCTCATGCCTCATGTGCATTATACAACTACCTGTTCTTACTGGTTTAATGACAGGCAAAGGATGTCAAATAACACAGACAAATAACAAAGATCTTCACATATGGCGCAAAACAATGTGTGATCTTCACATACTGCTGAATCTCAGATTTATGTACATTATCATGTTGCTGAATTAAATTGGGGCTAAAATAAAAAGTAACAATGATAAGATATTTAACTTCTGTATAATGATCTAATGGCCAACCATTTAATATACAGTGAGTGCAGGGTTCCATTATACTATGGTTTTGGAATAGGCTGCACACTAATTATGCCAAATAACTAAATAGCAGAGAGAAATAGAAGATTTTAATTGAATTAATTCTTACCATTCACTAACCATTCATATTGCTAATTTCAGCCCACATTAAATAAAAAATCATGTAATGTTGCTCTGAAGGAACCATTGTTCCATTTCATATCCGCCTGTCCTCTGGCATCAGACTTGATCTGGTTAAATGACCAAGCGCCTCAATCAGTCTAGAGTGGCAATTTCACTGCCGACACGCAGCCATGAAAATAGAGTAGCTACCAAACGAGCAGGTGTGTGTGGGCGACGCAGTACCACGACACAAATCCCAGTCCCAAGCTTTTTCCCCTCTAGGCTGGCCTCTTTTTGCTCTGCCAGGCCATAAAGATTCCAGCAGGCTGAGGTACTATTTGGCGAGCACATTAGGTTTGGGGAAATAAATCCTCTTTCCTTCTAGTATGAACTTTGTTCAGACTGGTTCTGCTCAGCTCTCCACAGCTAATAACGGCTGGCCCTCTGAGAAGAAGCAGTGGAAAGGGGTCCTCTTGTTGGCTCAGTGGTTTGCGGTGATCGTCATGTAAGCTAGCTGCAATATTGTGGACTCGATTTTCAACCCACGTCTGTGTCCAGCCTGTCTATATGTAACATCTAACTAGAAAAATCACATCACAGAAGATATAGATTCATGGATATCCCAATTTCAGGCATGTCCCCGTTAGCTGTGTTTATCCATGATGACACCAGCCATCATTAATATTTATTTCTCTTGATTAGCCAACAAGTGAAAGACTGTGGGGACTGGAAAAATAATAATAATAATACATAGCTCATTTAACTGACATGTAGGAGATTTTTATTAATTCACTTATTTTGACATCAGACCCATCATGTACCCTTACCCATGATGCTATGCTCACTCACCTTTCCCACCCTGTGATTCCTCTGGCTTCTGAGGTTCCTGTGAGCGCAGGCCAACTCTGCTGTGTGACGCTGTACCAGAGTCTATTTTGTCAGTGCTGCTGAGGGAAGCTGACGGCTCTGCGGTGGCGGCGGCCAGCATCAGATTTGCGAGGCCGGGTCTCGTGTTGACAGAGCCTGGTGCTGCATTTGTGGAAGCTGGTCTCACGTTGACGGGGCTAGCTCTCATGGGAGGACCGGAGCAGATGGAGGGCTGGGGAAGTGACTTCTCCTCAGTCGCACTGGCTGACTTCAACTCGGGCTGCAGAGGGAAGAGTGACAAAAGAGGACAGAGGAGTGAGATCAGTGTTGACAGCTAATTCACATACAGTGGAATTACTGTCATGTTTGATTAAATCATTGGATAAATGATTCGCCAAATTACAGTTCACCAATGACTACACTGCGCCATAATGAACCACACAGAACTATGACCACTGATTAAGAGTTTAAGGATGTGTGGAGAGAAAATTATAAGGTGACTTGGAAATCAAGCTGCCTCGCTAATCTTCCTTCCTGATCTTACGCCTTCTTAATCAACAATCTCACTCTCGTCCTCTCTCCGGCTGACTCCTTCCCTCTCTAAATCAGCTGAAGAAAACCTGCAGCAGCACTAGCAACAGCCACTGCTACATCTGCAGGACCAAAACAAGTCCCTTCCTGCTTCCAGGAACAAATCACTCCATCTACAAACAAGACATTGAACAAAATAGTGAATCCTGTAAAATGGGGAGGCTGGCTTAGGCTGTGATTTCTTGGCTGTCCGACCGGCCAAACCTCCTAAGGTGTGGATGTGCACTGCCACATCAGCATGGGTTGGCCAGAGACATCTTGGTGCCTGTAATATAGAGGGTCTGGTATAGATATAAGAAGTGAGAGAGAGAGACATTTCCTTCTGTGGCAAAGAGGAGGGAAAAGCAGAGAACAGAGGATAGCTCACGCGCCCAAACCTCAGGAGACTATCCCACAATCCCATCCATCTGCGACTGACGCATTCTCTATCTCTGGCGTTTTAATTCCCTGATCAAGTTCATCAACCATCTGTTCTAGGGCAGTCCAGAAATCCCGCCTTGCCTCTGTGATTCAGCTGTTCTCAGAGCGCGTGTCACCTGCAAACACACACACACACACACACACATTTGTGTGCAGATAAGCAACACATGAAGAGAAAGAAAGTGAGGGGAGAGAGAGAGAGCATACACTCCCCAGACAGCCCAAGACTGGAGTGATGATGGAGACAGTGGGAGGACAGTTCAGTTCAGCTGTTCCCCGGAGAGAGCTACGAGGGGTGCGGCAGGGAAAGAGAATTCTAGGAGAAAGATGATCTGCAGAGGCTTACGAGTGTGGGGGGGGGGACAGCTGGCCTAACCACCGTTTCCTGTTACTCACAGAGGGTGGGACTGTCATGAAAAGACCCGCGGGCCCTCTAAAGTCACATTTCAAAGAGCTGAAGAGTGGATTTCTGTGCTGTTAATCTCACTTTGCAGGGATGTGTGAGGCTGCGTTCTAAAATGTGCTGTTCAGTTAGAAAGCTAACTTTGCTTTACAAGGCAGAATGTCCACTAAGAGCAGCCACATATTTTAAAAGCTAAACCTGGAGTGCAGGCAACTATTTAAAAAGGAAACAAGCCTAACAAGCACGCTCTTACATTCACGGATGCCTTTTCAGCTGCTGGAGGTGATGGATGCTCCCTCACTGACACCTGTGGGTTTAACAAAGACATTACACGCGTGTTACAGGCAGGCAGGCCGTGGTGCCACCCGAGAGCACAGGGCTCAATTATTACAGCAGGCAGTTGCTCCAACTCACCGACAGAGGGGGTAAAGCGCTCGTCTCCCCACATTTCCCCTGTGGACAGAGACAGTGTCACGTTAGACGGTGCAAGAGGCGACACGTCATCCTCCTTAACTGCGAGTCAGTCCAGTACTCGGAATGGGCAGAGGGGGAAACCGAGCACGGGTTTAACAGTCGAAAGGGATCGTCTCGTGAAAATGAAAATAGTGCAAATGATGATTTATAGACGTATATATTGTGGTATATTAGGGCTGCGGGGACACGATGCTCGTGTTTCCACTGAGTGAGCAGCGTGCAGCTTTGGCTCAGAGCAGCATCGTGGTCAGGCCAGATGAGACCGTCCAGCCCGGCTCGCTCTGGCTCAGTGTGTGCAGGGTTGTCATGGCAACGCAGCAAATCTCTTTTTAAAGATAGCGTGAAAGAGGAGACCCCTCCCTTCCCCCTCCTCCCCCAACTCCAACATCAACAGCTCGCTCACACACACACACACACACACACACACACACACACACCGGAAATGATCCACAGTGAGTGCTCATTTTGACACAAAATAGAAGCTCAAATTAATAGTGTTATTTTTTTTTTAATTGGCTTGAGATTCAGCAGCTACGCTCAAAAGCCTAATTGATAGTTTTCACAGACTTCACTGCAGGTAGGAGAAGTGAAAATGAAGTGACGGAAGTGTTATGTTTGAGACAGAAGTGTTGAATTGGGGGAATGAGACAAATAATCCGTTTAAAAAATAAAACAGGACTTCAGTTTAAGTCGGTCTGACGGAACAGTGATGCTCAATCTCAGCCTATTTTAATTCTATCAGTCTTTTGATATGTTTTTGTAAATACACAGAGTGATGAATAGTTCTACCAAATAATACTTTTTCCCTTATCGGTTTGTTCGTTGTGATCAAATTATAAAGAGGCCAGGAGACAGAAATCTCACCTGAATACAAAACAGAAACAAGAGTATGAACTGGGTTTTTGTTTTGTCCATCCTCTAAATCATCTTTGTTCCCCAGCTTGAGAATCACTATGACAGACAACATGTTCTGATTTCTTAAGGCCATGAACAAACAGCCACACACCTTCAAATTCAGTGAGATGCCAGGTTGTGTTATAGGAGGGAGGTTCTCTCTCTCGGTTCTGACAGGATCTGTGGTTTTTATGCTCTTCAAGATAGTTTGATGGCTGCAAAACATAAAAAGTCCATGTCATATCTCTTAACATATACGGCATACATGTTCTCTTCTATAATAATGCTAATATAACAGAAACCCCTCAAATTGCAGTATGCAAACAACACTAATACACCGAAACACTTCCACTGCCTGTAATCTAATCTGTTACAAAGATGTATTACTTTGCATTGTTCTGTAGACTCTGTGCCTTCTTTTCCCCAAATCCTGAGCAGATGAATTTGGAGCTCAGCTCTTCCACCTCCTCAATCACAATGACCGCCACGTCTCCATCCCGGCCGAGCAGCCAGTTCACATTCTTACTGTTGGCTAGAGGAAACACACACACACACACACACACACACCCACCCACGCACACACACACACACACACACACACACACACACACACACACACACACACACACACACACACAAATATGAGTTCATTGGCTAATAAAGTTTAAATATGTTTATAAATGTAAATTATGCAAAGATGCTTTACTCAAAGAAGAGTGAAACAAATGAAAAGTCAAACCAGAATATAATATTTTTTAAAGGAAAGACACACTTAATAATACAAAGATGTGTGACGTAATATGTGATCTTTCCAGTCATTGGCCAAACGTTTATATGTTTATATGAAAATTGAACAAACACTACTGCTGTAGATCTGGTCATTCTGAAATAAAGCTGTCAACTTATCACCAGTGTATCTGATCAACTGAGGCTGCTGTTTTGGTTTATAGCCAGACCGGAGCAAATATACTTTCCATTTACTGTTTTCATACCCTAATCTGAAGAAATTCCCACATTAAACCCAAACTCCTATCAATAAATTACATCTGGTCTTATGCTCTCATTTTGCTTCACCTTATCTGTCTATCTTCATGAGGACACTGAGTCCTCATAAGCATACAAGTACAACCGGGCACACATGCTTTCACCACATAACGTCACTGCCTTGTGACTATATTTGGGAGCATACAGAAGTTACATTATAGAGATTAAACAGCTCACGTGAGCCCAGAGGGTGAGAGCTCGTTGGGCTGAAAACAGGATAACATATTTTCATAGCGAACTGGTTTTGCCAGCCTGCCCCGTGGATCGCATTCTAACAGGGCATACCAGGATGACTACAGCAGTCAGAACAAACCTTGGTCAACAAGATATTAGTCCAAACTGACAGCTACAAACCACAACACCATTGTCAGGAGCAGTTGAGATGAATCCCGTCAGATGAGTATAGGGGCATTTAGTAAAACAACATGTGTATTTAATGTGTTGGCATATGTCCTACACTGCTGTAATAGGCAGGCAATTCCAAGCTTACACTAATGTGGTGCACTGCCTTGTCGCAGTGAACAGAATACTGAGGTGTTTCATATCTGAAGAACAAGACCAAGGTTAATAATCTGAAAGAAAATGCTTTTGTCACAGAAACACTACACTGAGCTATGCGGTTTGTCTGCATACAACACACAACACTAATTACCATAAAGTCAGCCTAACCACAGCAAAGGCCCCGTGATCAGTAAAGGCTAAAGGCTGAAACTGCGCTAGTAACAGCAGACCAGCAGCGCCGGCTCCATTCTATGCATGAAAACAAACGTAGCAAGTTAGGCAATGCAGATAAAATCCAAAGCTCTCTTTGTTTTTCAAACACATACATTTCCTGCATACTTCCTGTTTCACCCCATGCTAATTGTTTGAAGGACTGAGTCTTGACTCATTTCCTATTTTTACACAGAACCACAAACTATCCACCATTTCCTCTGCACTATAGACGTGGAGCCTGTGTGGAGGAGCGTTGCGACCATGTGATCTCAGCCTGCAGTCTCCATCCAGCCTCCTAAGAACAGCTGCGCTGGCCATTAAGAGATAGAAAGAGCACTGTTCTGTCACTCTGCAATCCAGTTAATAGAAAGTGCTTTGTTATTAGCCAAGACAAGACAGATCACATTACAGTGTCAATGCACCAACTGCAGTCTGCTGTTAATTGGCATCATATTTGAGTGGGTTTTCAGCAACTGCTGTATCCTTCCAAACCTCTGTAGTTTCATTTGCCATCTTGGAGTCCTTCTTTGAATTATAAACATAGAGAAATGTGTTATGTCAGAGTCATTAAACCACACATTTCTCACACTAGAACTTGCTACCACCAAGGAGAGAATGCAGACAGGCAGGATTCTGTAGCACGCGTCAAACCAGTTTCAGGACAGACCTGCGGCCTCCCGAGTTTCTGGTTGTTTTGTTTGTTTGCGGCATGCACACTGTTGTCACTTTTTGAGGAGAAACCACATTGGCACGGGGCATTTTTTTCTCATTATTCCGTGTCGATCATGCCGATGTTTTGTTTTTTTCTCATCATCTCGTGTCGATGTTTTCATCTGCCGTCTATTTTCCATCAAACACACGTTCTTCTCTGCCGCTCGTAGGCTCACGATGCGTTGGGAGCAAAATGATCTAAGTGAGAACTTGACAGAAAAATATGTGTATGTGAGCACACACACGCGCGCACACACTGCCACATGCTTCACATTCACCATTATTGAAATATATATCATAATAGCACTTATTAATATGATACACTCCTTTCAGGGTGAATATTGTTTTACCATGACGTCCACTTTACTTTGCTTGTGTAAATGTTAACATCATCTTTGAGTGTGATGTTAACATTAATGCACCAACATCATCAATCTGCTGTAACTGTTTCTGACTTCACATATAAACAGAACGCCATGTTAGTGAAGTATAAATGGTCTTTGGTTTCTGTCTGTGTATCCTCTCAAGTCTCAATTTCTACAACATTACAGACTCATTAATGTGGAGCAGCTGGTGTTTGTTAGCCCAAGTTGCAGTTTGTCTTTTAGGAAACTTTAAACTTGCCAAATGGACTTCAGGTAAACGCTGTGCCTGTCTTGGCAAACAGCTGTTGAGATGACGGGGAACATGAGCTGCAGCAGCGACAGTGTATGCAGCAGCACAGGATGTTTGTCACAACCAATGCACACATGCTTCTGCGGTGCACTTCTCAAGCTTTGTAACTCTCGATCAGGTAAATCATGCAAACATCTTGACAAAAAAGATTCTGAATGTAATCCCTAAAAGGGGGAGCAGATGGTTCTCTGTCAAGAGCTTTTGTTTAAAAGTGCGACAGTCAGTGGGCTCGAAAAACTTGAAGCGGCACCCTGTTGCACTAGATAAACAGGAAGAGGAAAAGTTAACAAAGGTTAGGTGGTGGTGATGGATTGTGCGTGGTTACCTTTCTTTGGCTTTGTTCGCCTGCACTCTGCGTCCCCCCCTTCTCTCTCTAGTTTCTCCTCTCGCTCCTTCCAGCGCCGCACCTGCTCCTGGCGCATTTTCAGGAACAGAGTCTTTTTCTGGTCCTCATTAAGAGCATCGAGCACATCGGGGTCGATGTACATGTCCTTCAAAATCTGCTGCAGCATGTTGGCGGCTGAATGGTCGGTTTACTTGGTACCACCTGGCCAAGCCGTCAGAGGGAGGAGGCGCTGTCAGCTGTCCTTGGCCAGCAGCTTCTTGAGGTGGCGAGCGTTGGTTTATAGTCTCATGTCGACGTTCACAGCTCCTCTATCCTGCAATCACTCTTATTTACACACATGAACTCTCCTTCATGAATCACGGTGCATGCTCATCCTCACACACATTTGTGCACACCGTACAATCACACACACACACACAATCCGGTTTCCTTTCTGTGTTGTACTGAGTTTCCCTACCCTACTCAGATGTCAGTGTCCTTTAACTTTGGAGGTCATCATTGGGGCAAGCTACAAGAAACAAAAACAGAGAACACTTAAAGCAAACATTTGGATGTTGTATGCATGTTGTGTGTTGTTGTTGTTATGTTGTGCCCTACAGATTCTACATTTTTCTCAAAGTTGCAATGTCATATATGTATTTCTTGATCCCACCTTTGTCACATTCAAAAACTATTTTCTTCTAGTCTGTTTCTGTTGGTTATCTTGTCCCTCCCTTCATGAATACGGAAGAGCCCAAACCCTGTTTCTGAACTGACAGAAAGACTGCAGCCCAGAATGGGAGGAGATTCCAAAGGAATGGGGCTGTTTCTGTCACCAGTGGCCCTCCTCCCTCCTCCCTCCTCCCTCTTCCTCCTCACCACACATCCCTCCCCAGACCCATGTTCCTTTCTCCCCCAAACTCCCACAAGATAGCGGCTCCATTTTAACATTGTCAGTTGCTGGTTGTGAGAGAAAAAAAAGAAAAACAGGGTCATAGCCCAGGACAGCATGAGCCGGCTTCTCTAACAAGGGGATTGAAATGGACTCTTCCAATCACAGTGGGTAGTTAAACAATGGCTACCACATAAGCAGCACTTGGAGGGAAAGAAAGCTTGTCTCAGACAGAGAAGTATCACACTGGTGGAATACAGACTGGCGTCTACTAAACACATTGTAGGGTGCAGAGACGGAAACCCAGGAACAGGGGGGAAGTGAACAGAGAATGTAAGTGATACAAAACCAGAGGGAGTTGTAAGAAAAGGGTAGAATTTGCTGAAGTACTCACAGTGTGATGTAGACAGCCGCTCCACAGCAGAGTATGCTAACTAAGCTGAGAGAGTGTGAGCGCCTGTGGGTCCTCCTCGTCTTTGTGTGTATGACTGGGCTGATGACATCACAGCATACCATAATCTCTCGCCCTCTCTCTCTCTCTCTCTCTCTCTCTCTCTCTCTTTCTGACACTCACACACACATTATTTGTCAAAGGGGAAGCGAGAGCAATTCAGGAAGCTGACTTCACACATTAAAAAAGTCGTAAAACATTTTTGAAAAAGAGCAGAAGCCTAAATATAAAATTCCAAGCTCCTTTTTCATCACTGCTCTCCCACCAAGTCCTTTTTTTTTTACATCCACAGTGAATGTAAAAATAAAGTTACAGCACATAACCTGCAGTTGTTTATAAAATGTATTTAAAAAAACACTTTTCTTTGAACATGAGCAGTAATTATTGCTTGAACATCAAATCATGAAAAAGTAGTGAGAATGGTCTCTCTCATCACCTTGTGATTAGTCAGGTGATACGTGGCACATTATTACACATACTGACCACCCACTTTCGTGTGTCTTCTTCCATTAAACGATGACTTTTGCTTAAGAAATAATCTTGATGTAATGCCAGGTACTGTGACATTAAAACAAGAGCTCAAGTGCTGCAAATGTTTAAACCTATCAAGTGAAAGTTAAAACAATAAAGCATAAATAGTGGCCTAAATTGTACACAGAGATTCTGAATTGTATGTATATATTCTATGCAGGTAGAAGGTCTGTTTAACTGCCTATGTGCCTTGTGGCATTTATTTAAGTAGCTGTTTACTTCACCTTGTCTGTTGTTAATTCTACCACACAAAGGCACATTTCCCCTCTGGAACTCTTCTCCTTTCCTTTTTCACTTATGGGTAAAGAGCATCCTCTAGTGGCCAATGCCAGAGAAGCCTGCTATGGATTACGTCACCACCACTGCTTCAGCATATAGCACTAAAACTACAAGTTGAATAAAAACGGAAGCGAGGCTTGAAGCGAAGGCAGCATTTCCAAATGTTTGCTGCGAGGCTCGGCAACACCACACCGCAAATAAACATGCGTGCTGGCACTTGTGCGCAAAAGGTGAAAAGTGGCAGAATGTTATAGATGGTAGCAGGCCATTCATAACACTCAGCCGGTGTGGTGTCAGGGAGTGCTCAGGTGATGATGGCCATGTTGCAGCAGCAATAAAATGTGAGTTTGATCAAGTAGTTCTCCCTCAGCTAGCAGTGTGGCAGCTGGACCAGTCTAAATCTGCTATTAATCTTCCCTTGCTGCATTCCTGTGAGTAATTATTGCCATTGTGCTTCTAAGTAGCATGACTGACAAATGACCATGATCAAAAGCAGGATTTCTATAGCCTTCCATCAATAGAATACATTGTGCTTTCACAAAGATAGTCTTGGTTTGACTAAATGCAACGTTTCACCAGTTCTAAGGTGTTGCACTTGTGCTTCAAAAAGCCGTAATGCCCTTAACCAATCTGCTATGTGGGTTCTTATTGGATGAAGAGCAAACTCAAGAGTCTGAGTTGGCACCTGGGCTGAAGTCCATCTCGATTTAAGACATCCCCTTCAGTTATTTCAGCCTTCCTTCTGGCCAGCCAGGGGGGCCATGGGCCTGAGAGAGCATCAACTTCACATCAAAGCCCAAGCATACATATGTCCTGCAGAAATACCTTTGAGCATATATCTTCTACGTCATACCTTTTTATTAACATGCATTAAATCAGAAATCTAACTTATGACTAGTAGCCCATCTAACTTGGAAATGCTGAAAACATAAAAAAAAGTATTAATAAGTAGCCTAAAAACTTGCAACCCACTTTTTTGGCTTGCTTGTGTTGATCACAGTAGCAAAACAAACTCTAAAACTCATATCAGAAAAGAAAAAAGGTTATTTGCAAAAAACACACAGGTTCTGTTGGGTCTTGATCTTGTCATTTGTTTAGTGTTATACGAGCAGTAAAGCTCCCAGAAAAGCAATCCTTGCATACAGATGATCACAAATTGAATAGTCAGAATGATTAGAGAACAAAGTAATGCTTTATTTTACAGCCTGGTAATACACATACAGTACTAATGTAGAAATCGCTAAGAAGACATGAGTCATCAGATACTTGTCATTGCAAAGTTTGCATTTTAAAGGCTGTAAAATTAAGCTTTAGTCATTAGTATCATTGCAAATGTAGAGTCAGACATTGTGGACAAAACTACATCAAAATTAAACATACTTTCATCTGTGAATTATTTTGGGACATTTGTGTTTTTTCCATCATGAAGTGAAACATTAAAAAAAAAACACATACATTTTGAATGTTGATTTCCCCTCATGGGTAAATTATATTTATTTTTAAAATTTGTCAAATGTACATAAATTATATTTAATGCATCAAAACCAAATGAGCAAATCAAATAGCCTCTTTAAAAAACAAAGAAAAAAGAAAAAAGAACCAACATAAGAGAGACATTCTTTGCTGAGATTATTTTAAACAAGTATTGGTCAGGCATTTCATTAACCTGGGAAAGCAAAGTGCTACACACAACAACCACTGAAGACAGTTCACCATACACCTTAATGAGGATTGGACTGAAGCACCTTTTCTTAGCTTAAAGCTAAAATGGAGATTTCACTGGGTTTTTTTTGTGTGTTTTTTTTTTTAAAGTTTCTTTTCACAAAAACTCCATTGTGTGTTTATAGTCTACCTTCAACAACCCATAAGCCAAGTTTCCCCCTTTCCTAAAGAGAGGCATACTTGCAGTGACATTGTTCTATTTCAAGTTAAAGTACTTATGTGAACTGCTTGACCCAACAGGCTGCTAAGACCTTGGTTTACTATATTTTCCTCTAGGATGGAGCTTTGAGTGCAAATAAAGGCATACAACTCCTTCATCAGAAATAAACATGGAATTCAGTCACATGCTTTCAAATAGTAATCATATATTTAATTGATATACATACTGTATATTGCCACCATTGGCACATACGATATTGCACACAGTGATGAAATGTCGCACAGAAAAAAATAGATATATTTTTTTGTGGGTGAAAACATTCCAAAATTACAAATAATGTGGAATAACGCTGAAAAGGTAAAACTACCTAAAACAAAACAAGACATGCTTGCTGCTCCCCATTAATTGAGCGACTTACAACTTACACATAACTACCCAAGCCAAAGAACAAGCATTTGAAAGGGGCTTGCCAATAATTTAAATCATTTCAGGCTATTATCGATGTTCCCAATCTGCCCCTGCTCTCCCTGCTAATGCGCTTGGCTAGTGAAGAGCCAACTCCTCTGCATCATCTTGCATCTAGGTGACCACCCCCTTCCATGTTTACATGTAGGCCGATACCTGGATGGCTGGGGAATGGGGACGGCGTTGCAGTTAGGGAAGAAGGAAGGTGGCAGAAAAAAATTTAAAAAAGTTACGAATTCTGCTCCAAATTTTTCTAAAGAGTTTGTAACAAACCCTTTTAGCACCACGAGTCGTGCGCTAGCACACAAGGGGGCTGAGACACAAAAAAACAAAAAATGGAAGAAAGAAAGAAAGAGGAAACAATAACAAAGAGAAGCCAAACTGCGATCCAAAGCACCAGGCCAGCGTGTAAGCATGCGGAGTGTGTAAGGCACCAGGTTGTTTATATGCTGAAGAGGATGCTCCCAATCAGGTATCGTTTAGGCTATACCAGAGGCTCCAAAAATAGGTGGTCGAGGACAGTCTAGTTTGCTGGTTTCCAGTCAATCTAAACATTGGAGCAGTCATTTAATTCGATGCTGAGGTAAATCTGACATTATCTGATTGTTGCCAGTTTCTCTGGAGTTTACTGACAGAGTTTATAAAACTGCTATCACACATCTATGAGATGCGACTGAACTGGATTAGAACCAGTTGTTTTCCGTGTGGCAGCCCAAATATTTACAATTAGACCAGAACAGAATCTCATCACCTCCGAGTAGATATTTGGGCTTACAAATCTAAAGTGGAGCTATGAGTATGTATCCAAAGTAGCCCTGAACTTCACACCATCAGATCTTAAACTTGTAGGGACGGGCACATCCGTGGTCACACTACTGGAGGTTCACCAACAGGTGAACGGAACGCTCTTCGCCTCGGCTTATCCAGGCGCGCTCCTCAGTGGCCCCCTCCTCGTGTGCGACGGTGATATTTTGATTACAGTTCGCAAGGTCGCTCCTTTTACAATCACGCTTTGAAACAACTTCCACTACAACTACACCAAGCCGTTGGATGGAAATCACTTGGTAGTCAAACTTGAGATTCGTACACTACAGGCAGATAAAGACACATATGGAAGGGTCCTTGAGCCAATATTTTGGGAGACCAACGAAATCTATCTTAGTGCAGATTAACATGCAGCAACAGCACTCCTTGGCACCATTTGGACTTTTATGACTGGACAAGATCACAAAATGTTTGTATCAAATGTACTAACCAATAATGCTCTGCTGAATTTTGCCTCATTTGTTCAGACCACTAAGCCAATCAGCACAGTATGTGTAGGGTGTTTGTCTTAAGTAATTTGCAATTCAGGCCATTTGCTACATATTGTCACTGCATTTCGTCTATCAAATACACATTTAGTACCTTTAAAATGGACACATTGCATTAACAACGAGACACAAAGGTAGTCTATAATATATCCATCTGCATGGCAACAATTTCAACTGAAACAAAATTACAATATTAATATTTCTTTGAATGCCACTGGCAAATGTCATCATATCACGATCCATTGACCAGTTCAATATATTTGATTTTTATGCAATGCATATTGCACAACAATTAGAGCACTTATTTCATGGAAATGCCTAAATGTTCCTTTTATACTGCATGACATCTAACCAGTTTTCGAAGCAGGCCTAGCCCTCATATGATTTGTGTGTAAACACATCTCTACTCACAGGTAAAGGTAAATAGGATGGCAAGTACATGTGACAACCTTCGACAAAGTTTTGGAGTTTTGGTTTAGAAATTAAAATGTCTGATTTGTGCTGAAGTCATTAGCTCACATGAAAAGGAAACGCATTGCCCCCCCCCCCCCCCCTCGGAACTCGGCAATAATTCCATTTGAACATTGCAAACACTTTTTGTTTTGTTTTTTTTTTTTACAATAGCTTCAACTGGTACAAAAGTTGTCTGTTAATAAGGGAAATAAACACTCAAGTTCAATATTGTTTGTCAAGTAGGAAACAATGTTCAAATATAACGTTATTACTTTGTTTAGCAGCCTGTTACTGTATTAATGGTGGATAAGTGGGGTAACATCCAGCGATGAGTGACAACATGTCAGAACTGTCAGGTTGTGGAGGTTTCTTATATTGTGGGTGATGCTCCCTTGGAGTTAAACCATTACAGTTAAATCTTTAGATTTCTTTCTTTATACAGTAGAGTTTTTTTTTTAATTATATTTCTCTTGTTATTTTCATTACTCTTGCATCTTTTCCTTTTCCTCTCTCTGTATCAATCCTCGTCCCCATCGTCCGCCTGCATCTCCTCCTGCTGCTGCAGCTCGCATGCCCTCTTCTCCCGCTGCTTCTCCTGGATCTTCTTCATCTCCTCGGCATATTTGCTGAACGTATTCCCAAATTTGGACCACACTTTGTAGGGCACCGTGATTGAATTGCGGTACGTCGGCTTCACCTCGCTTACCCTCATGAACACACCGTACTTATTGGACCCGACGTCGAAGAAAAAGCGTTTGTTGTCCACAGTCAATGACGACCCTTCGGGCAGCTCCGCGGGTTCGTCCTCTACACCGTAATCGTCAATAAGTTTAGCCAAAGCGTCACGAAACTCAATAAGTCCCTGGGCGGGCAGAGCAATCGTCTGGCCTTGCGTGGATCCCAAACCGGGCCCCCGGTTAACGGTCTGTCGAATCCTCAGAAACCGTCCTCTCTGGTTCTCTTTCAGATCCATGTAGTATTTCCGATTTTCTCGGACCAGGAACTCGCTTTTGAGCGCCCGCCTGGGCTCGTCTTGTACCAGTCCCGGGTTGCTCGGACCCAGCTGGGCATAATGTTCGATGAAGTCCCCCAGGTAGTCACGGAACTCGACCGCCACCGACATGGAGAGAGTCAGGCGGCTCTTGTTCCCACCGGCCCCGACTTCTGCTATCTTTAAGAAGCGGCCTTTCGCGTTCTGCTTAACGTCCAAATAGAAGCGCTTGTTCTGGATGTCAACCCGCTTCGACGCCAGCTCCTGCGTCTCGTGCTGGAGCCCGGAAGCCGAGCCCGCCCCCCCCGTCGCCGGGTGCATGGGACCGAAGCCTGGGCCCGTGGCTGCTCCTCCCTGCTCACTGCCACTGTCTCTGTCCGCCATGATGCTGCCTGCCTGCCTTCTCCCTCTGTCTGCTGCAAAGCCACGGCCAGCCACGGCAAACGCCGGAGCTCTCGCGAGATCTACACACACACACACACAAAAAAAAACCACCAGGTATGAAAATCGAGAGGGGAGACGTTAATGCGGTGCGGGGACGCGGCGTTTTCTCCCGCAAAGGTTGTAATGTCACGAGCTCGTCGCTCACGCTGGAAACGAAACCGACCCGCCCGTTCGGAAGAACCGAGTCTCCCGCGGCCTGCTTCACTTTCGGTTTCCCGACGCAGCCTCCGAAAACGGTGCTGCGTGTAAGGACCCCGCGTCCTGCCCTCTGTTGTAAAGTGCGGGGAGAGAAACGCGTCTCCGTCCAAAGTAGCGCGTCTGTGCGCGTTTAAGGTGCTGAAGGTTTCACGAGCGATGAATCCTGGCGTGAAAGAAACGTTTGTTTTGGGTGCAAGAGTTTGGTGTAAGGATCCAAAATGGAGCCAGAGTCATTGATTTCTAATGACTCAAGTTATTATAAGAGAATAATGGAGATCCAAGTCCCTCAAGTCTGATTCTTGAACGTTGAGTTCCGCGACCTTTATAAGTCACTAGGCCTTATCACCAAAGTAAATATAGTTTTTAAATATTTTAACAGCATTGTAGGCCTTGGCCTACTAATAATAAAATCATACTGACAATAACACTAAAAGCCTAACCATGACTACTATATATGCCAATGACACAAGATCCATAATAGATCCTGGTTTCACTAATCCACCTTAACCTTTAAGGGACTTTAAGGTAGGTCTATTAAATAACAAACACGGAAATAACACCGCATTATCATTTATTTAAATGCTCGACAGCCTACTTCTCACGTGAAGCGACATCACGCTTTGTGTCTTTCAAACATCAGGCCTGCGTTAGAATTTTGTCTCTCAGCACCCAAATTGAAATGTGCTCTCCTGCCACGGTGAGAGAGACGCAAACTTTAACCTATTACATGGTTTTAGGCGCAATATTTCGGAACGCAAACTAGGCTGATGCCATGACAGCAAAGCGACACCTTGGTTTTATTACTCACCATGGCAGCCTGTTCGTTCAGCGAGCTGTGGCTGTGGTCAGCTCCAAGTGAGATGCGAGATGCGACATATTTCCAGGGAGGAGAAGGGACGTATCAGACGAGCGCCCGCGACAGGCCCGCGCGGAACAACGGCACTATTTTAATCACCTTTTGCCGCTGGGGGCGACACGTCGAGCCACGTTATCTTTTTTGACAAGTCATCTCTGAAGCAATCCGACTGATGACTTTGGGGCCACGTCTTCGTCAGTAGCTGCACACAACGCGCCACGTTGCTTGTCTCAGACCTGCTGTTGTTCCACAGCAGCATGTAGGCCCAGCGTGCACAGGCCACATCGCAGTCAGGCGTCTCTGTGCTGCAGTGCAGGCCGCCGTCGTGCGAAGCGACGCGCCCGCGTTTTAAACGAAGAGGCTGTTAATATTACAGACGACGAGGTAGATGTTCGCTTCCACGCCCAGGAGCCCCCGCCGAGAAACATTTGTCCTGGGAGGTTTTTGAGAGATTCCAAACGGGCTCATACTATTCCAGCCTTGCGTTTTGTTTCCGCTTTGAAGAAGCATCTCCGTCAACACACAACATTTACCTGTTATTGGGTCACATTTGGGCACATGCATGGCGGTGCTTTGTCCCCAGTAATTCGTCTTCCTCCTTGGCCACCTGGAAACATGTGTGACTGAAACATCTGCATAATATGCCTGGATTTCTTTATTTACTTAGCCTAAATTCGTTCCTGCCAATTCGCCGTTCACGTGTATGAGTCTCCGCACACCATTTCTGAGAGTTTCAAATTTTCTCCCAAAACAACATTTTGCATTCCTGGCAAAGCACGTGCTGAAAGAAATGGACAAAGGAGGCTATTGTTGCAAACTGCTGAAAGAATGACGCCAGAGGTTTGGGCTATATGATGCATTAAACCATGCAATTTGTTTGCACGTGAAATAAATCAAATAAAATGTCTACATTGACAATTTGACGTGCAGGCCTGTATGTGTTTTAGCCTGGCATTGGGAAACAGCAGTGTCAGGCCACACCTATATGGCTGTCCTGTAAATGCTGAATCTCATTTTCCTCCCTTTTTAGGTCCACATAGCTTGAGGAATATTTGTGTGCGCAATAAGCGTCCAGTGCTGATGATGGAGCGCTGGACTCCCCAAACTCCAAATAACAAGGACGGCCAGCAGCTTCACTCTGTTTAAATTGGACGCTCTTTCACAAGTCGTTCAGCCAATATTCGTTATTCACGTCACAGATATTCATCTTAAAAGGGTGAAGCATTGATCCTCAAAAATGTATTTATCTTAAAAAAGAGTCGATTATTCTAGTAATGATAGATGGGCCAGTTATTTAGGCCTAATTTGATCTGTGGTTAGCTTTCCCCCAGGGTTGGTGATCCTTCTTGTTTCAACACGCTTGTTATTGTACTTGAACAAAGAATCACATTGGCAGAATAGTTAAGAATAAACAAGAAACTAATGTGCTAACCTGTCGGTGTCCTAGCTTCTGTCTGAAGGCCTGGGTGGAGTTCACTAATCCAAATAAAGGTTTCTAACAACTTAAACACTTCAAATAGCTTTGTTTACATGTATAGATGCCTTTTTATTTATAGGTACAGCCCTTGATTTTGTCACACGGTGAAATATTAACACCTACATATTATTTAAAATGTATTTATATGTGAAATATTGCTTTGCACTTACACGAAGTACATCTAAAATAATAAATAATAACCTTCTTGTAAATAATAAAGCTTTCCACAATTGTTTAAGTACAACAGTGAAATGATCCTAAAGTGAATGAGTACATGAAATAATATGAAATGGACGATTGTGTTGTTGAGTCCGAACGCTGAAGAAAGGCACAGGTGAGCCAATTATTTCCGTTTTGTGCTCGTAATTTGTAGGCCAAGGCAATGACACGTAAAGTAAAAAAAAAATATTTTCGTATTAGAAGGGTCAAAGATTTTAATGAATTAACGATGTTACAACAACCATTAGCCTTAAAACGCTGTAATAAACATGCTAAGAAATACAAGTTGATTTATTGATAAGCACCTGCACAGAATAACGTGAAGTTAAATATTAGTTCAATCTGAGCTGCTGTGTCACCTCCCCACGAGGCGAGGTGAGCATGTCGGCCTAAAGAGGCTGCTTAGGCTGCTTTTCTCCTTTTTAACTTTCTTATTTAACCTTTACCTCCGTTTACCCCCCCCCCCCGTTACATTGCCTCAAAGGTCGCCGGGGCCTCCTGATCAGCTCCACTTCCCGTCACACAAAATCCAGAAGGCTAATGTTTGGGGAAGTAAAAAGGTGAGTGAGTTATTAGTGAGCTTAATGTGACAAACCAACACCACGTGAGCAAAAACTGAATTAAAACTGCATAAGGAAAAAATATATGCAGTGGGTTGCTTTCCTTGCTTTTACATTAGTTAATAGACAGTCTCGTTGAATTTATTTGAGGCCAAGCTTTTAAATTCTTTACGTTCATTTCTTATATTAAAGCCAAGCTGCGGCTGACCTTGTTGTGCCGATCTCTTGTGAAGGGCCCTTCCTTCCTTTGGTTTTCCTCAACCAGGTAGATGCATGTGACAAACACTAGTCTGCAAAATATGCAAATTATATGTCACATCTCTAACTCACTTACCTCGACGCTTCACTTTCTTCCTCGCTCTCTAAATATATAAAGGTTACACAGACGCTGCCTCTGCACTGCCGGGTGTTGATCGGCTGCTCTGATAGACCACCAACAACCTGTCAATTTCATGAATCATCGACCGGGACTTTGGCCTGTTTTTCAGAGCACTCTGTAATCGTGAATGTGAATCAGTTAAAAAGCAGCTCTGTTCGGATGCCGACGCAGACTTCAGCCTCAGAAAGGTGTCGCCGCAGTTTGCAAAAAAAAAAAAAGAAAAAAAAAAGGGGGGCAGCCGCTGCGATCAGCTCCCAAAGTTTTGCCCTACATTCAGACCCCGGAATGCTGCTGGCGCGGCTCCAAACGCAGCTCCGTTATTATTATTCCAGCTGAGACGCGCGGCCGGACCCGCCGCGGTGCTTCCGTAAACCTCTGCGATGCCATACGCTCGGCGGCACGTCCGGACACTTAAATGCTGCAGGGCAGCAGCCATCCGGATGGCACGTAAATAAAGCGGCCGCTCCACCATGACATGACCTACCTTGCACCGCGCGGTCTGCAGCAGGGCGCCCCGGCGCCTCGGCGGCGTGCAGCGGCAGGCGGGACACGGCGGGGGACGCGTGTGGACAACGCGCCGGGGGCCTTGGTGGGCAGCGCCGCGTCTGCTTGCTTCACAAGATGGACAAGAGACGGCGAGAGAGGAGAGCGACACACGCACGCGTCCAACGCCGCACGCTTCACCTCTGATGTCAACACGCAGCGCGGGAACGCCGTGGATCGCGCGCCTCCCCTTGGTGTTACTCGGGAACTGCAGCCTTTGCCTCCTGACGGTAACAGGTGTATATATATATATATATATATATATATATATATATATATATATATATAGGGGCAACATTGTCTGCAACTGTAATGGAGGGCAGTGTCTGGAGGAGCCAAGGGAGCTTTTCTGCTGTCGACACCCTGTTGCACGCACACCTGGGGGTCCATGTCGCGACCTGCGTCTCCCTTTTTTACAGCACAGTACATTTCCGGGACCGAGAGTTGCACCCATGCACATGCCCCGTGCGTCTATTCTGTGATGGCGTTAAGACTGTTGCTTGGCAGTTGTTGCCACAGGAGCGAGGACGTCAGTTCACACAGTGAAACATGTGTCTTCCAGCTGCACGCTGCAGGCCTCGTGTGTTGGCCGTGGCCAGATTCAGCACCACGGAGAGCAGCCGCGGCCGTGTCAGGCCTGCGGGGCTGAGGTGTGTGTTTTATCAAATGTACACTACAAAAGTGTTTGTTTTAGCCTAATGCAATATAGTATTGCGCCAGAACAGTGTGAAGCCACTGACAACGCGATTCTTTCAGGCCACAACGGCCGCATTTTATTGGACAAAAGTCAAATGTAGTAACATGCTTTCCCCGAGTTAGTACCCACACTGTCTGAGTTACAGCAGCATTTACAGCAAGTGTGTGTCACATTGCTCATAAAACGCACTGCGGTCAGCAGGTGTCGCTCTTTGTGAATGCTGCCAGTACAACATCCTGTATCCGCATTGAATTTGGCATTATAGGCTCAACCAAACCAAACCATTGCAGTCATAACTTGGCCTAAAACATTGCCACCGACGATGACCACACGTGTTCCTGTGTGTTGTGCATGTCGAGGTGCAATCCTTTTGTCAACGTGTTCTAGTTACCATGTGAGCAAATGAAAACTTTCTAATTGTAAAAGCACAGAGAAGCAGCACACGTTTTCCTTCTAAGGTGATTCGAATGGCTTTTCTTTGCTTCGGACCCCAGTGTTGCAGCTGTTGCAGCTGTTTTAGCTGGATGGATTTAATGCGGTGCTTCATCAACATCAGTTTTTATTATTTTTTTTGTTTTTTTTTGTTTTAGAGGCAGAAGCAGCGAATGTGACCTGAATGCAGGGCATGACTTAATGGGATGAGACGCAAAACTCATTCAAAACAGTCTCTTGAAGAACCCGGAACGCTTTCGCAGCCTTAGTCATCGCAGCCGTGTGATGCTTCCAGGCCCAACCGGACTAGATGCGGCTGCAGTTTCTAACGTGAATCCAGTTCTTTTTCTTTTCTTTTTTTCTTTGTTGTTGTTGTTGTTGTTGGGAGTAATGCCGTGGTTACAGTAAGATGCGATTTTGAGGAGGGACAGCCATGGATGTGGGATTTCGTTTGCTTCCCTACAACGTGAGATCGCCGCCGATCAAACACCATGGAG
>JAVQJF010077734.1:0-13697 GCA_036023855.1 Gadopsis marmoratus | reverse complement strand
ACCCCCCCCCCCCCCCAACCCAACCCAACCCTGCTAGGCAGTCTATAGCATTCATGGGGCACATGCCAATGACTAGATAAAAACACAAATTCAAGTAACATTGAGATACGACAAAACATGTCCACTGGTGCCCATTCTGAGCGTGATCGTTTCACAGAACCTACGCAGGCAGTAGAAAACTAACATGAGGTCCTGGAGTGAGCATGTCATAGCAGTACTATCACTGAATATCTCAGATCAAGTTTCTCAAAAGAAATAAGGGAGACCGGGTGGCATGGGCTGTCGGGCACCAGAATACTGGCACAGAAGATATTGTGTATTCTAAAACTTCAGACAGACATTTTACTCATTGTGTCTGTCCTGTGTCAAGATATTGCCTACATCATACATGAAAAAGGAATCTCTGAATAAAGAAAAACCCTGCAATGTAGTTTTAAATATATATATATATATTTATATATATTTATATATATATATATAGCTGTTACAATTTAAATAAATGTTACGTTCTCGTTCCTACAACTGAAGAATGAATTTAAATAAGAGGAAACTAATTTTAAGAGGTGGAATCATTCATTCACCTAATACATCAAGTGTATGATGCCATGTTTGGAGGCTTACCAAAAAAAAAAAAATAGTTTAAGATTGAGGTTTAGGGAGCGATATTAAAGCAGCAGGAACAGGGTGGAATAGCTTAAAACCTAAATAAATGACTGTTTATAAAACTAATGTTACAGAAAAATAAGTGTGGTGGTGAAGGCGTAAGAGACTGAGGAGGCAGAAACATACAAATTACTGAAAAGAAGGCCGTCAAGGAGTTTAGTGACTGTCAGACTTCTCACTAATAAAATATGGAAACATCATGATGACTAAACAAAACTAAACCATGAAACAAAGACGAGGTGAACCACGATGATGGAAAAGCAAAATCTGCTCCTTTTATTAACCACTGGTCCCAGGTCAGGGATAATCACCTTGTATTTGTATAACAATAGAACTTGGGGTTGTGGTTTCTGACCCTGGGTCTGTTGTTTTAATTGGTACCACCTAAAGCTATGACCAAAAAAAACAAACAAAAACATCTGTAAGAAAAAGGTGTGGTGTTGCAGTTTGTCAGTTCATTTTGGATTGTTCTCCTTGGTATCCCGTGTTCTTATGTCCCTTCATGCGTTCCATAGTGTCGAAAATGGTCAATGCATCTACGTTTATGAGCACCACATTAAATCAAACAGATCCAGAAAAGAAAAAAAAAAAAAAACCAACATTTGCTACATTGTTTGCAAATTGCATGTCTGGCGGCAACCTCCCCGAGCGGGAGGTGCAGCGCCAGGTGACGTCTAGATGCCATTTGTCATGCCAGGCTCAAGGTTTTCCATGAAATGATGGAAAAAGGAAACACGATGGAAACACCTTTATTATGAGTGACAAATGTTCACCTATTAATCTCTAAACTACTGTTTTTGGCTCTGCTGCGAGCGTGGCGAGCCAACCGTGGCGGAGTCGTCCGTTTGTGCTTGGTGTTTGCTCAGCTGAAGAACTGCTCCAGCTCCTCTTCCATGTTCACCTCGGGCACCATCTGCTCCTGCTCTCTCTCTCCCCTGCCGTGCACCACAGCACCCCCTAGTGCCCCGGAGGAGGCAAACCAGGGGTGCTCCAGAATCTCCCGAGAGGTGAGGCGCTCTGTGGGTTCCCGGCGGAGGATGGAGCGGATCAGGCACTTGGCCTTGGGTGTGAGCGTCTCAGGGATGTTGAAGTGGCCCCTGCGGATTTTGCTGAACAGGGAGCCGGGCTCGACGTCGTGGAAAGGGTAGCGCCCCACAAGGATGGTGTAAAGCATGACGCCCAGGCTCCAGACATCAGCTGCCTTCCCCGAATAAGTGCCATTGGCATTGAGGATCTCAGGACTGACATAGGCTGGGCAGCCATGTTTGTCTGACAGGGAGTCATCGTGACCGTTCAGGATGTAAGTGTCCTCGAGGCTCTCCAGCTTCACGAGGCTTCTGTAGACACACAATGGAAACAAAGGCACATTGAACAAGATGATACCGCTTCACAAAACAATGGGCACGGAACCATCCGATAACGTGAATGTTAGTTAGTGATAACTATAATAGCACCAATCTTTGGATGCTGACTAACAAAAATTTTAATATTAAATGACACTCAAGTGGGGTAATTTGCTCTGATGGGACACCTTAAGGGTTTTAGATCCATCGCTTTTGGATATCAGAGGAAGTAGAGCACATAATGCTCGAGGCTTAAGTTTGACATTTCCTTTCACAAAAGATAAAAACCCAGCCAAAAAGCATCGACGCACAAATAGGCTTTCCAAAAGACCTCCACAATTCAAAAGAAAGACAATTACGGGTGACTGATCGTCTTATGTTTCATGCATTGAGCTGTTTCGCGCAGACAATCAAGGACCCAGCAATGTGGATGTTTTTCCCCCTCCTGCTCTTCCCCTTCAAAATCCCCACTATTTGCCCTCTTCTCGAAAACCTCACAATAGCAGCCATGATAACCCTGAGTGCTGATAATAATAATGGCTGGTTGTTCAGAAGTGTTGTCACTAAAGAATCTTGAGCAGCTCAGGCAAGAAAATCTTCCACGTGCATGGTAAGAGACACTTGTGGGGCTGTGCAAATGCTGCCATCTGCGTGTGAGGTCCATGAGACATGATGCTCCAGACAAAGAGCTCTCGTGTGCGATAGGATCTACTGGGAGCCGCTACGAAAGAGGAAACCAAGCAGCACGGGCTTGGACATATTCAAGAATGTATTTTTTGCCGTCTGTGGTACGTGCGTACGCTTTCACTGGTTCGTCTGTAATAGCAATTTGCTTGCATTAATATGCTGTAGAGCACTTTTCACATTTTGACATCAGGAGAATTCTATAGTTTCCTTGAGCCAAATGCCCATTGTTCCTCTGCGAGACAAAGCACCGTGTGCTTTATTAAATACAGCATATTACTCACTGGATCATATGCAAACCTGCGATTACAACCAAGAGGGCTTAGAAATACTAACCGCATCCTCATTTTTAATAGTAGGATACGGTCCTTATTTAAGCTGTATGGAATGCAATGTGTGCTGATCCCAAGATGAGCTTGGTGTAGGAGGCGGCGAATCAACAGCAGGGCATGCTGTGTTTAAGTAGCTGTGCTGGATTCTACTAGAGAACCTTTGACCGATGCACTTTAAAAAACAGGCTGCTGTTTGGACAAAGGCTAATAGCAGTGTGACAAAATCAGGGTCAGGAAGCTAGCACTCGCTGAGGAGGCCTGCTCAAGTATCATTTTATGTCTCGTCCCTTTCATTTTCCATGCATTCACCATAGCTTTTTGTCACACACTTGGGTTCTAGCCGATAGCAGATCTCAGCGTCTCGGTCTCTGAAGTGGCTTCGTCTTCTCATCCCCGCGTGTGCTCTGGTGGCCACCGAGCCAGGAGGACTGAAAAAGGTGTAAGAGGATTCTTGACAGGCCATATAGTAAATGTGACCCAACACTGTCCTACACCATTACTCTTAGAATGCACCTATGCATCAATCATTTAATGGGGTGGGGGTGGGGGGCTTGACATCCCAGCTCATGAGCAGTCTGGTGTTGCATTCAAGGTCACTGGACCCGTACTGAATATGCGAGGCAGCTCAACTTCCCTTTTCCACAGTTAGCGCCAATGAGTGATGTCACACATTCAGATAGAGGGCATCGAGGTGCAGCCTGTACCTCTGCCAGGCGGTTGGATAAGAACTGCCTGTCAAGATGTTTCCCAGAGAACCTTTAGCCGTCAGCATTGACATAAATGAAAAGTGTGATTAATGAATTCAAAAACTTAATTAATGAAAAAGGTGCTCCATCACGTTGCTGTGGCAACAGATGCCTGGATTGTATGAGTGTAGTTTTCAAATGCAGACACCAGGGGTCAGCAAACCTGTGTTGTGTAAGTGATTGTACAGATTTCTCCTGCTGATCACTACAGAAGTGCAGCAGTGGTAAAAGCTCACCTTTGTTGATCATCTGTCATGCAAAAGCTAATCCTGGTAACTTTCAGTTCAACAGCTGTCGGAATAACTGCACTCAAATGACTCTCCCCGTGTGTGTGTGTGTGTGTGTGTGTGTGTGTGTGTGTGTGTGTGTAGCTTGGGGAGACACAAACGGCTTATATTTCCTGTACTCTGCATAACATCTGGGAGGCATGTCAGTCTTACATTGTCTCAGTTTACACTATCCTCTGTGTAAGCCGAGATACAACACACAGAATACAGTCACGGTTGCTGTATCACAGACAACATGCACAGACGAAATGTTGACAAAGTGCACAGTGACTGTCGATGCAAACAGAGAGAGTACAGTTGCTGCAGAACTCACCTGGCCTCATTCTTGAAGACAAACTTCCTCAGTTTGAGGTCACGGAGGACCAGTCCGTTGTCGTGGCAATGTGCCACAGCCGAGGCTATCTGATAGAAGAGTCTGGCAGCTTCGTCCTCCCGCAACTTCTTGCAGGTGCGGACAAAAGAGTGCATGTCGCCATAGCTTCTCTCAAAGAACACATAGGCTCGAGTCTCCCCGAGCAAGATCTCCAGGATTTGGTTAATGTGCTGGTGCTGGCCCAGGGCAAAGTAGGCCGCCAGTGACTCCTGGTATCGGCCGATGTCAAAAACCTGCAATCACAAGAAAGGAAAACATTTATATTTGCATTTTAACTATTTTAGTAGCTATATAATTTTTTAATCTAGGATGATTTATGAGAGCAACTGTCTCATTTGGTGGTTGTTTTTGTGTCAGGATCTTAGGGTGAGAACATCTGCCAAACAGTCGACTGTTTCCCTTTCCCCACTCTGGAGGCAGACAATTAAACCCAAGTGAAAGAGCTTCAGATTGTCTTTTAATTAAAATGTGAGCAATCTACCACATTCTTGTGACACCACACTTGTGTTTACTCTTTTGGCAGAGGGAGCACAGTTGAGCAGAGGCAAAGCAAAAAGCATCATGCGAGTGTGAACGCTATTGTGCTGCGGCCCAGGGTTGCAGTGTCTCTTTTGTTTCCATAGTAACACCCCCCTACCCACCCAACTGACTTTCAGTACAACCAGTTCAGGTGAGAGGGTTCCTCTGCTTACTGTTCATACACCCCACAGCTCTCAAGATCTTAAGTTGCAACCTAAGCGTCCAGCTGGGCAGGAATGATCAATCCTGGAAGTGGGGATTGATCGGTGCGCCACCGAAACCCAGAACAAAGCAGAGGAGGTCAAAAGGCAGTTAGCTCGCAGGGCTGTGCCAAAGGGCATTAATTTGTTATTGCCATGACGAAACATTATCTCCAGTCAAAAGGTACGGTGCATGTAACTATAGTCTCAATTCATCAAGCCACTTAAGCCTGCTTAAAGCTGGAATGCACCCCAGGAACCAGACAACCTTGCTGCCCCTTATAACCGGGAATATAGGAAAGTCAATACAGTCAGAGGGGGTCGATGCTATAGAGTCAACGTCACAGCAGCTGGCTGAACTTGTAAAGTTCCCTGGGCCCGTGTGCTGCTGCTGCTCCTCCTCTGGATGCAACTCTGCTCACAACATCACAGCCCTGCTGCCATGCAAAGGGTGCAATAATACACTGTAGCTGTGCTTATGCACCAGATATGAATCCACGAGCACGATTACGGCGCTGCACTGTGAAAGGGAGAAGTCACTGGGTGAGCGAGAATAGCACGGAGAGAGAGAGGGAGAGGAGTGCGTGCGTGTGCGCGTGGTTACTCACTCCTTTGTCAACGTTACATCATGTCATCCAAACCACGCAGCACGGCCCCATTCACTTCTTCCATTAGGCTGCTCTGCCAGCTCTCCGTTTACCAGCCAAGCAATTATTAAAAACGTTGAGCCGCACGCGCCAACGCAGCATTTCTCTGTATGTTCATTGTGTTTGGGGCAGCGCGCGTGCGCGTGCGTGCGCGCGTGCATCTAGATGGGTGAGGAACCTGCAAGAACCCTTTGCAGCGCTGTTTGCCGTCAGCCGCTCTGAGCGGAGCACCGGGCCGCCTACTAACCTTACATACGAGCTCTTCCCCGCTGTGCAGGTGCGCGGCTCTGAACACGTGGTCTCCCTCCAGCGGCTCCAGCAGCAGGTAGTCCCCGATGCGGGAGATGCAGTGCGAGGAGTCCGGGGTCTCCGGCGGGCTGGGGGACCCGAGGTTGGGACTGAAACTCTGGTGCGACTCTGTTGTCCTTAAGCAAGAGAGCTCCTCGAAATCGTGCGATTTGTGCCGCGATCTCCCATAACGTGAAATGTTAATTGGATTTGACCTCTGTATGTTCATGAGGAACAAAGTGCGATGACGACTAGGGCACCGCGTCGCTGTGCACTCGGCGCAACGTCACCAGCGGGCCGACACTTTAATGAAATCTTGGGGGGGAAAAAGTAAGAAAGACACGAACTAGTTGATTTAACGGCACCTCGCTGCTGCAGAATGTGTGGCAGAAGCTGGAGGGGGGTTCAGCTGTTCATTTGCCCCCCCTTTGTTTTCCCATTCACGAGATGAGGCCGAAATGACGCCAGGTGCTGCCTTTCTGCACCGACCTGCTGCAGCCGCATCAACGGGAGCAGCCGAAGTGTAACAAAGGCGACCGAAACTCCGGCTGCCGCGGTGAGTTCAGGACGCTGACTTCACCGGCGCTTATGTCGCCGGTTCACTGGCGCGGCACGTTCCGTGAAGCCGACAACAGTCCGTTTGGTTACAGCTCGCGGGCACGGGAACAACATGCACGAGCACAGATATACAGAAAGCAGCTAAATGTGTGCGCTGAATTTGAATTTAGCCGAAATTTGACAAGACAAACGACGGCTAGCAGGTGCAGACCAGTTAGCTACCCAGTTAGCTTCCGCGGCTAACTATTACTAGGTCAGTGCACGGCCTTGTTCCCCGGGATCAGATCCATGCGCGGCAATTGTCATCTGCCACAGAGGGAGAAAACCCCATCCGGAAAAAAGGAAAAGAAAAGAAGCGGCTGTAGCTCTTTGTGTGCGGGAGTCGACGTCCTCGCTCTTTCTCTTGGTCCAGTCCGATGGAAGAAAAGTGTCGTCTGTCTGTCTGTCTGCTGCTGGAAGGAAGGAAGGGACGGCCGGCCGACTTTCCCAGGCCTATCCCTTGATTCAGCAGGACATCCTCTCTCCTGTGGTGCCGCTGCGCTTCTTACGTGGCTGGGAATCTAGTCCATTCGGTGCGGAGGGAGGCCGAACTGCACGCACACACTGCGCCTGTACAGAGCGAGCGCGCTGCCTGGCTGGCGGAGGGGGCTTCTACACGCGCACACACACACACACACACACACACACACACACACACACAAACACATACGTGAGCAATTCGCCCCGCCCCCTGACGTCACTCCCAAATCGAAACCCCATTGGCTTCTGACCTGAGTTTATAATATGCAGCTCAGTCATGTGAGAACCATGCAGAGTGGCTACACCCCCAGGAATCTAAATGCATCGCACGCTGGTAAATTGGTTGGGGAGGGGGCGTGCTGTGTTACAAATGTGTTTCCTCCTGAAATGTCATTCAAGGGAAAGCGAGGGGGATCCCTCTCTCACAGTAGCACGCAGCTTTACACCATCCAGCACAGTTAAACAGAACTGATGTTCATCTGCATTACCACCATTATATGGTGGCATCTAAATGAAAAATTTTATTTGATCATGAAAATGCGGCAAATAATGTTCTACAACATGCTACTTATGTGACTCGGTGTTGCCCTGCGAGATGTCTCTTCTGCAGGGGCATGCAAGCAAAATTACAATGAGCGCAACATGAAAGCATGCATTATAATAGGATATAATGATTGAATTAAAACACAGGGCTGTGTCCTTTTGAGACGTCCCTTGTAATGAATTCCTGTCTTGCTGAGTTGTGCGCCTGTAATACATTACAAAGCGGAGGATGTAAGAGGTTCATTTTTCATTGTTCTTCCTAGATTACCAGGGGGTGTGACGGCAGGATTGTGCAATTCCATGTAGGAATCTGGGGCGGTGAGAGGAATGCTTGCAGCTGGATGCAAGACACTGACAGAAGTGTTGGATTTAACCTTTGTTCCCCTGCAGTAGCAGTGCACACACACACATGCATACACAAACATGCACTATTCTAAATCTTCATTTCTCGCTGCCTGCCCGAGTAAACCCCCGCAACATGGAAATGCATTTTTCACACAGAGGCCTCTCATCTCAGAAACGGTGGTTCACAGTTGCAGAATGTGGCTGCACCCACAAGCTTTAATATCCCAGTTCTCAAGCTTATGTGTATGTATGTTTCTGGGTTCTGTGATATAATCTCCATGAGCCACCCACTTTATTCTTTGTTATAACACTGGGACATTCTTCTCTATACAATAGCTTTGCTTTAGTCTCACCATTTCAGTTGAGAACAATATAAACATGCTACTGAAGTATGAAAATATTATCATCATGGATAAACTCAGTGATACATGCGTATGTTATCGTACATTTCTGTTCTATGAAGCTACATGTCTGCATTCGCCCATCATTCTAACCCCAAATAGGGATTGTGTTAAGCCTGAACCACAGCTGTGCATGAATCAGAATAATAATCCCAAAAGATTCCTTTTGCCCTCATTCCCTGATTCTCTGTGTGAGTCTGTCACAGGGGAGAGCAGCACTCGAGAAAATCCATTGAGGCTCATCAGCTCTCCAGACACGCCTACATGCCGAGGACTGACGGCAGGTTGTCCCAGTAGTGCCTCCCAGGGAGACCTGATGACTGTGTGTGTGTGTGTGTATATATACCACTGAAGCAACATGTGTCCTGGAAGAATACAGAGGTCAAGGAGGACGGGTGAGAATCTTTGAATCCCCGGAGTAGTGTTATGATGTTACCAACTTACTAATAGGCTGTGTTGCCCTGTAGAATATGATCTAAGGGGAGTTTCCCCTGTAATGTTGAATTTACAGGAAGGTCTAAACGTTTAAGTCCACCCGAGGAATGTCTTCTCCACAGTGGTTGCAATCAGATGAAATTTATTAGAATACATCATGAAACCCACTCGAGTGAGAGTTATTTTCCTTCCATTCAGAAAATAGACAATTTACCACTGTCACATAGCAACGCAGCTAATCAGCTCGTGTTGACACCAGCAAGAGTCAGCGCTGTCACATCCACACCCCGCGGATAACTTCCACTGAGAAATTTGATCATACGCGAGAAGATAGATTCAGAGGCATAGGAGGAATTGGATCATTCAGTGGGAGTGAGAGGAGATGATGTGTGGGAGAGCAAGGCGGGGAGACAGAGGATGGAAAAGCAGGCAGCACGAGAACGTGACGAGCGGTGGAGGGAGTGAAAGAAGAAGAAGAGGAAAGAGGGATGAAAGTGACAGAAAGTGCTGTTCCTTCCCAACGCTGTCTTTGGAAAACAGGGCGAATACTTTGTGTCAGCCAGTGAGATGCCAGCTGGAGAGTTGAGCAGAGGAAGACCATGTGTTAATACGTAATTGTGCAGAAATATGTGGGAGTAAAGGGCACCAAATCAAACCGAGTAAGGCAAAGATGCTTCACAAGGCAAACACGACAAACGCTCCGGTCCTAATGAAAGCGATAAAATGTTAACAATAGAGGTATTCTCAGTTTTCTTTTGAATGCAGAGCCTGCTCCCATGGATTCGTTGAGTTTATTTTGATATTTACTGTAGGGAATTATACAATTTCCCACGATACTCATTCTTTTAATGAGCGTGTTGGTACAACAGGCAACAGCTGCAATACCTCTCAATTTCAAGAGAGTGAAAAAAACAAGTTATTTTGGGGATGGGTACATGTGCCACATTCTGCCCTCCGTGGCGCCTTGGGAACTAAGGCCTGCTTTTAACCAAGGGAGTGAGGGATAGAGCTGCGGCTTCGAGGACAGAGAGGAAGAGAGGAAAGAAAAGGGGGAGTTGGGGTATATTATTTTTATATTGATGATAACACGATGCTCACATTTCTTCCCATACTTTCCAAATAATCTGCTCAGTACAGCAGCTCGTCACACAACAAATGCAATCATCGAAACTCCACGCTTGTTTTTTAATATCAATCTGTAATCAGATTAAAATGTTGATGTTATACAAAAAGAAGGCTCCCATTGGAAATTGGGAAAAAACATGGTAAGAGGTTCAAAGGGCCAATTTTGATTATGATGGATGCATTCACCGTACGAGTGTCGTCATCTCTTCTCAGAACCCAAGACAACGAAGGCACTTAAAGCTTTGCTATCCGCTATGTAGCGCACACTATATAAAACGCCTGTCCATAGAGAGACAATCTCAATCATTTATCCTGAAAGAAAGCTGAATGTCAAGGGAGCCCATAACATAATTTTAAAACTTCCATTTGGAGTCTAAAGAGAAATGATGCACACTGATGAAAGTGGGCCAGGAAAGTACACACACAGGCAAAGCCTAAAAAGTTTCCATACTGTATGATTTGGCTTTGTCCTCTTCACGGTAGTTAATAAGTTAACCGTCATACACACTCTGTCTACTTAAGTCAGTACAGGAAGTGCGTGAGTACAAATTAATGAACACATTGCTTGAAAATGTGTCCAGTCAGCATCAGGGTAGACCGAAGGGGACAATTCAGCAGATCAAATAAACACGGGCACTTCCGTTGACCTTAACGCAACCTGCTGGCCTCTGACCAACTGTTTATGTGCCGCTACATAAGATAAAATCAAAAGGAAAATGTCCTCTGCTGATGAATTCAGGATGTACTGCCCGAAGAGACTTTTGGTAAGACTTCTTTCCGCTTTCCTCTCGGAGGCAGCAGGAAGTGTGACTGGCAGGTCACGCAGGCGAGACCTCCTCTACGCGGAGAGGAAGGATCTTGGCTCGAGGGGGAGACAGGATTGGCGTCACTGGCTTGGATCTCTCCTTCATGAAGTTAGACAGCTGAGTGAGGACTTGTGGCAGCACTGTCACTGGGCAGGGTGACTCACTCACTCATAAGTGGAGAGGTTAATAATAGTCATGCATTAGAGGCGCAGAAGTGAAATCACACAGCTTTAGCAGCTTAAGCCTTCCAAATGGCTCGGCTACAAAGCAAAAGTGCATTTCACTGCCGTGTCTATCTCTCATTTATGTGATAGCTTATAGGTATGGATGACAATAATGTGAATGTCTTCAAGCAAAATTGCAGGCTATTTGAAAGATGTGACGATATTGTTACAATATGCAGCCTGTATATTCTACAGTGACAAGTACATTAAGGCATCAATCATGACATGTCAAAACTGCCAGGAAAATGGGAGAAAATCGCAGCAAAATACAACATCACTGGTGTCTTGATTTGTGTTTTCTCTGACAGCTGATATTGTCTTCCATGTGTAGAAAATATTTCCTGGCACTGCGACACCTGCTTGGAACTGCCTAAGGCGTCACAGGGAAGAACAGGCCGATTTATCAAAAATTCCCAAAGACTTGACATTTTGAAGACGAAAGGCAAAGACGCTGAACATTACACTGCATTTTCCGGGGATGATCAGTCACAACTCTCCATGATTTAAAGAGGAGTCATACCACAGGAGCCCAGCACAGAAAGGAAAGTGCATCCAGTAAGCAATATTTCAGGCTATTGTAATGCCTTGTAAAAAATTTGCTTTGCTTAAAAAATGATCTTATCAGATTATTTAAATTAGCCTTTTCTTGTAAATTTTTTTTTCCATATTCACTAATGTTCACACTGTGCTATTGACAGTGTTTTGATACATTATTCAACCATATAACACATCTGGAGATTAAAGATTAAAGGTAACAAATATGATCTTTGGTGGTGTAGTCTGTTGGCTGGAGACCTTTAATACTTAGGGGACTACAAATCAACACCTGGCTACTCAGTGGTTATCACTGTTCCCTCAGAGCAAAGAGGGTGGTTTTTATGTGGAGTTTGATTCTTTTCCATATTCTTATGTGGGTTTCCTTGTGCAGAGTTCAAGATGTGATAGGCAAAAAATGTGTGAATTGCAACCTCATTTGGTATTACCGTATGCACCACCTGCACTATGGCCTAACCTCGTGGCCCCATCGCATAGAGGAGCCCGTGATAAAAATCTAGATTAAAGGCCCTTATGATTTCCGTTTATATTTTGCTTATATGATGCATATTCCTAAATAGATTTGTGCTTCCACAATTTGCCAAACAAAGACATATACAATGCACAGAGTGGGAGAATTGGGCTAAAGGAGTCAATTGGAGCCTTGAGGTCTAAACTAACTACAGACAACAATCATGCAATCAAACCCAAACCCAAGTATCCTAAATGATAATGATTCACGATAAGCTTAATTCCAGATATAAATGTAGGGACTAGCTAAGAAATTATGAATCAGGTGCTAAATGCACTCCATAGTGCAGGCTGGAGATGATGAGTTATTAAAAACAGCAGGTGGAGTGTGATGTATGAATTGACCCACGTGAAGAACTTGTAAAAAAGGAAATCTGTGTGGTCCCTGTTATCATATGCAACATCAAGTTCTAAGGAATCTCGTCTGACCTAAAGGAAATTGTGGCATTGGGCTGGGCTGCGTTATATCTGTGACTAAGCAGGCAGCTATCTTGTCTAATGTGACTGCATTTTGGTCACATTGAAGGGATACATACACATTGTGGAAGGTCACATAACAAGGTCTTTTTCAGTAATTCAGAGCCTGTACGATAAGCCATGAAATGACGAAAGCACACGGTCCACACACACACATGCGCGCGCGCAAACACATCACTGAAATTCACGCAACATTCAAGCTGCTGCCATGGCAACCTGTCTCCAGCCCCCAGGGAATATTGTACAGGACCACAAACATAAACACAAACACTCACACACAACACACACACTGAAATACACATAAAGGACCTCGTACTCTAATCTCTTGAAAAAGAACACTCTGCTTGGTTTATGAGCGATTTTGTGCCAAAAGGTACATTTTATGCTCGCCTAGAAAGGAAAATTATGGCAAGGAGTCGTGATTCACTTTCCTTTTGCTATACCATGCATCGTGATGTAGTCACAGAACTCCATCTTAGAATGATCATGGTCGGCTTACTGCCACTTCCCTCATCAAAATTGAATTACTGCTTCATTATGTTGTTCATTGCTATAGTTATTCATTTTATATGCAACAGCATTTCTCCCGTGTTTTTTTTCTTGATGGGGTAGAACAGCCTCAAAAACAGCTTTCAGACCAGGCAACATTAAAACTGAAATCCATACAAATGAAATCCATTCAGGCATAAGGCAGCAGCTTCCCCTCTTTTCAATTTTAGAGGAATAATAACCATGCTACACATCTCACATGTTTTTTATCCATGCTATTATTGTGCAATCAGGAAGGTTGAGTCCCACACCTCCATGTGCAGGCAGCAGACTCTGAGGTGGGGATAGAGCAGTGAAGCAGACGTTGATGAAGTGCTGGCTAGGACATCACTCGCTGCTGCACTTCATCACTTTAGCTCAACTTCCTGCCTGTAGTGCTGCTGTGTCTCATGTGACAAAGTCTCTGTATTTGTACCTACCAGACACTGGCAGGTGCAGACACACACATATGCACACACACGCACACGCACACACGCACACGCACACACACACACACACACACACACACACACACACACACACACACACACACACACACACACACACACACACACACACACACACACAC
>JAVQJF010077731.1:0-66655 GCA_036023855.1 Gadopsis marmoratus | reverse complement strand
GCGCGCGCGCGCTATATAGATAGATAGATATATATATATATATATATATATATATATCCACCAAGACCTACTTTTAATTTTTGCAAGGGGGAGAAAAATAAATTCCCACAGCTGTTAGCCATGACTGGCAGGTGTTTCTTCTTCACAAATACATTGGCAGGTGAACACCAATATTTGAAGGTGCTACATGAAGAATTTGATTGCCTTTAAAAATAATTCAACACTAATAAAAAGGAAAATGTAAGATTACAATGTCCAAAATGGCTTCCAATAACATAACGTGAACTACTATATCTGCATCTGTAACGTCCCATTCTCACCAACAGCTAACTTGCTTAATTTAGCGATCGGACACAAGCCCCACTGGCACATGTGACTGGACATAAAATTGTCAATTCCTTGCATGAATATAAAAAAAAATATTTAATTAAGATATCACAGAAATGTCAGTGCTTTCTTCTACCTTCCAGTCCAAGGGCTCATCACAGCCTCATCACAACTCTGCATTGCTACCATAGCGACAACACTCTGAGCTGAGCCAACAGCATTAGAGACAGGCAGCTCTTTAGCTCACAGACAAAAATAACTAGCTAGGAAACAAAACTAGCAGCAGCACTGTGAACAAGCCTAATTAAAACACACAATGCAGCAACAGTTTTTATGCAACACCACCTTCTGCAGCAGCCACAAACTGCTATGGGAACAACTGGATTTGACATGACTGACTATCTAACATGTATTCATTTAAAATGTTAAAAGGCACCTGCATACTTCATCCTTTCAACGTTCGTCTTAAACAAGAACAAATTCACGTCTAACTTGTTTGAATTATGCCACTTGTGAAATAGTTACTTTAACAGCTAGTAACAAAATCTACAATACAAAAGAATGCATGTCACTTATGCAAGAAAACTTTAACCATGATCTTCCTAGATCAAGACAGGGCTCGTAATATTTTAATCCAGGCTACTACAAATTTGACTTGAACACCGACTGACTGATTTTGATAAATATGAAGGATGTTTACATGAAAAATCAGACACACAACCACACACAAATGGCAACACAGCATTTTGCCAATACTATTACAATATACACAAGCATTCACATCTGGGCTCACTCTCCCAGGATCATTGTAACATACAACAGTGTAATGAAGCACAAAACACATACTGTTGAAACATCTGGTGCAGTGGAAAATCTAAAGAGGGTTTCATTTCAACCAATACAATTCTTGATAATCAGCGTTGGGGGTGAAGAGGTAAGCCATGTGGAGAGATGGAACACAGTAGAGTGCATATATGCAACCCCCCCCCAGACACTGCCTTTTGTGTGTGGAAATATATACACATCTTCGTGTGTGTGTGTGTGTGTGTGTGTGTGTGTGTGTAAGCGTGGCTAAATGTAGGCTTACGTTTTCACAGCTTGAAGTGATTGTAAGAAAAAATGGGGGACAACGTGGAGGGGAAAGACAAAAAACGCTCTGCCTCACCCTCTGCAGTGCTGCAACCACTGGGTGTGTGCAAGTGTCTCACTGTCTTTGCATGTGCCCCAACTGCAGGGGCGCCACCAAGTGGTCAAAATCATTCCCATGGTCATTTAGAGAGAGACGAGACCAATGTGGAAGTTAAGAGAAGAGGGCATGAGAGATAAATAGAAAGATAGATAAATATTCAGGATCTTGAGGGGGAGATGTAAACAGCTTGTGTTTGACTTGTTTGAAAATAAACCGACTCTGTCAAGACGTTCGAGAGAGCAGTGACACAAGTCGTCTCTGTGGAGCTTCTAATTAATTGGTTGACCATGCAAGACCACAAGCTCTCCCACATATAAACATATTCAGTCACTTATTCACACACAGCCACTCACTCTGCACAAAGCTGTGGACACACACAGGCAGACAGACACATCGGTTTGTTTGTACCTCTCCCTCAATTCTGGGGGGCCGAATACTGGACAGGTGGATGGTCTTGTTTTCTCCAGAGTTGAGTTTAACCACCATGGCATCAGCATTGACCACCTGCATCACCTGGAGGGCCAGAACAAGAGAGGAAAGGAATTGAGTAAAATAAACACAGAAGGCAGACATAAGGAGCAACAAAGTAACAAAAAACACAAGAAAATAATTTAAGGGTCCAAAAGCATGTAAATCCTTATGGAAATTAAAAAAAATAAACAAATCACACCCCTGCAAGATGAAAGAGTGAAAAGACTGGCATTTCATTTTGAGTGAGTGAGTGAGCAGATGGACTGAAAGAAAGACAGGAAGTGAAGGAGCAGGTAAGGGATAAATGGAGAGGAAGAGATCTATTCAAAAGGCGGAAGAGGAGTGACAGTGCAGATCGTGTGCTGTCACGAGCAGAAGGCACTGAGAGCAGGGTAAGAGAGTAATCCTTGAGTCACTGAGCAAGTAAGCGAGCTAAGTCGTCCCAGCAGGCCAGCCGGCCAAGGTTTGGAGAACAGAGCGAGGACGTTTCGCTATCTGGGGGATTGGCACTTTGGGGCGATCGACAGCAAGGGAAAGTGTTACAGCCGGCTAGTACCTGTCTGTTTCCTGTTTTACTTTGAAGGGACTTTTCTGTTTTGTGTTACTATGTTATGATTTACGTCCTGTCACTTCCTGTCTTTTTCCCGCAAGTTTTGATTAGGTTCACCTGTGTTCCAACACACACAGGTTCCTTTCGTTTGTCGATTCATCCTGTTTACACTTAGTTTCTGCATTCTTGTATTGCCCCTGTGGATGCTCCTCGTGCTTTTGTCTCCAGATTTGGACTTACCTGTTTCCTCTCTTCCTGCCTGCCTGACTACCTGCATAACCTGCATGTAAATCATTGAACTGTTCCTGGCTGCCTACGATGACTGCTCTTGGGTTCCTTTCCCTGCCCACCTGTGACAGAGAGCTTAAAAACACAAACATCCTGTTAAAAGGAGAATGGTAGAGCATTACACAGCCCTCTGCCAAACAACTGGCTGGCATTTTGTTCTGGAGACCTTTACAAGTGTAACTAAAAACACAGACAAGTTCATGGTTGGCATTTAAATGCTATGTCTGTGGTTGCTACCTTTTGGTACACAATTTATAGCAGATACTGTTCAGAAAAATATGTAAATGTTCAAAGCTACAGCTGCTAAATTATAGTTCACTGTCCTCAAAGGACACACATTTCAAAATAATTTAGACTCGTCGCATGTCAAAGTATAGAAAAATTGGTAACTCAACCCAGTCTATGTATGTGCCTGTGCCCTCCCAAGTAGGAAGACAAATTGGGGATATAATATGACTTAGATGGAGGAGGCATCCAAATCCCGGGTCGTTAAGTAGGCCACTTGCAAGAGACAGAAATCAATCACCCTACACATGTTGCCACCCACACGTGCATTAAATGGCCTCATCACTCAAACTGTGGTTCATATGTAGGCTGTGCCAACATCGAAAGATGCAGTTCTGAGCCATGTTTCAAGCACAATTTGGGCTGTGTGGGTGTTTGTGTGGCCGACTGTGTGGTATAAAAACAAAACAACCAAAAATCCAAGTTGACTGCATTGAACCTTTTTGATAGCATGTAGGGCAGACCCAAATCCAGGTGTATTAGGCTCTTTGGGAGATTCATTATTCCATGAAAACAAAATCAGCCCTTGCATTTGCCACCAGAGAACAGAAATTAGACCAGCCCACATGCTAAACAGGCTGCCCACAACAGCAGCCAAAATACATCATATACTAATCACTGAGCTGAGTGGGAGAGATACAGAGACATAGGGAGCAGAAGGGAGAGAGACAGAGAGGGGGAGAGGTGTAATGAGTAAGTGCGAGGGTGAGCATGCATGCACACGGCGACATACACACATGCACGCACACCAGCCTACACAAATTCACACTGTAACAAGGTCATTTTGTGGCCTGCCCAAGTAAATAAAGTGCAAGAGAGAGAATGTGACAGGAGCAGAAGAAAATGGCTCCACATTTACAGGCTAATTAGCAGCTGGAGGAGACAAGACAGGCGAAGGAGGACAACACACACCAAGGAAGAGGAACAGAAAGGTGGCGCGAGCCAGAAAGACAGAGTCTAATCTCAGCAAATATCACAAGAAGAAAATTAAGCAAAAAGTCTTTGCAAAAGTAGCTGCCATGCGGGTCGAGAGAACAGGCAGAGAAGACAAATAGGCGGGCAGCACGACTCGCTGGTCTAATCTCATACATCGCGAGGTGGGGATCTACTGCCACCCTCTGGTCATGGCTGATATCTGCAGCGGCCAAGATCAGTCATAGCGAAAGGAGGATCTTGGCTACTGTCAGGGACTGTGTTGGTTGTCACTCGAATCCATTATGTTGGTTTTAACCACAGGGCCAAGCAAGGGCTTAGCCAGGACATGCTCATTACTCATGTCAGATCATCTCTCTCAAAAGAAACACCTATGGCAGTGTTTTCAGTCTTTGCTGCCAGCGGAGATCATTTGTCACCCAAATTACATGGTTTCAGATAAACTACTGGTGTTTTCGATGCAATGATAAACACCTTAAGCTGGCATGTAGCCCCCGAGTGCTGCTGAAAATAGGTGGCTGATTAGTATGCAATGCTTTGTGATGACATTATCCTAAAAACAGGTAGAAATAATCCAGAGACGTTTCTGACCTAATCTTTTCACTGATTTTAACTGGGGCACGAACCAATATACCCCAAAAATGACTTTAATTTCTTAAAGACGGTGCCTGACCTTGTAACCATTCTGTCTGACTTAGTTTAACTGGGACATAAAAGAGGCTCTCATCTCTTCACCTTTTAACCATTGTAAATGTGCACTATACTCAAGTTATGTTTTAGTCTGAACATTTGTATCCTGTTGCAACATGATAAATTATAAATGTTTAAAAAAAATATATACACATCCACATTTAAGTTAGGAAATTTGAAAATACGTAACCTGTTTGGCGTTTCCTACATCTGTATCTGCTTCACAAAAAACATCTATAGTACTACACAGTTTCTCTTCATATAATCCTCAGGACATTATAAATACGCACTATTTTTGCTTTTAAACTACCATATTCTCATGGATATGTTCAACCTAAAATCAACAGTGGCAATGTTCCTGACAAGCTAGTCATGAGAAGCTGGTAAAGGAGTTTACACCACGTCACCTTTTATCCATCACCTTGCCAGTCGGTGGTTACCCAGGGGAGAGGAGGGGAAAGGAAGACTATTGGGACATGGCCTACATCCACTTCTCCAGTAGAGGTGGGAGGAGAGGCGAGACAGCCAAAAAGGAAGATGCGTCAGCAGGATTGACTTGTGGGGATTGGACCTGCTCTGCCTCTCCACTCTATCCATCACTCACATAATAAGAAGTGAAAAGTAGAGTGGACGGAAAGAGGGGAGGAGTGAATGATGATGGGATTGATGGATAGATGTGTCCCTGGGAGAGTCGGTGCATTGCAGCATTAGGTGCCGACAACTGTCACAGGGACAAGTATGAAGGGGCATTGACAGGCCTGAGTAACCTTAGCCCATCCAGTATGTACTTAGTAGTTTTAAAATGGCTCAAGCACTTGCAAAGTCAGCATGATGCTGTGCACGAATGAATGCCTCTTTCAACAAAATGTTTGTCAGATGGTCCTGTCATTTTAGAAGGCTTTCTTCCTAGTTTAAACAACTTTTAAAGCCATCTTATTTGGGTTATAGAAAATGGTTCCATTTTAACCACATGAACTACATATGGTGATAATCTGAAGAAATCTTTTGCCCAAGGCGTGGTGTGCCAGGAGCTGCCAATGGCTTACTATCCGCTAAACAAATCCGACTAACACGGCAGCAGCTGACATGGAGCAAATCTCCTCTGTGGCTCTTTTGGGGGGTGAGAAGTTGCAGGGGAAAGAGGGCAGAAAAGCATTCTACGGAGATCAAAAGTGCACCAAAGTTAAACTGGGGGCATCGGCAGTACTGTACGGTAGCAGTGAAACAAAAAAGAGCAGGGATACCATAAACAGGACACACAGTCCCATCTAAGATTAGATTTTTTTTTCTGATTCTCACTTCTTATGTCTCGTCATCCTTCTTCCCCCAAGTCTCTCTATACCTCTCCACACAAACTCACTTTCATTTTCTTCTTGCCATCTCTCTGCCTCTCTCTCATACACCCTCCTGAGGTCCCCATGAACTGTTCCGTCAGCCCCCCACTGCCCACATCCAACCCTCTTTTATGGCGGGGGGGGGTTCAGAGAGATCTGGGAGCAGCTCACACTGATAATATAAATGTTTTATCCTTTCTCTAGCCTCTTCCTTCTGACTCAGGAAAAAATATACATAGTTTCTTTTTGTGCTTTCTTTATGCGTGTGCAGTTTATCAAATTCATTCTGTAAGCAAACTGCCAAAGCGACACCTTTTATGTAACCCCCAGGCTAGCCATGAATTTTTCAGAATCTTATAAGTTCAGGGTCTGCAGGGAGCAAACACAGGCAAAAGACAAACTTTAGAGAGGTATTACACTTTTTCCATTCCAAGAGAAAAATATATCAACTGGAGGGGAGGGGTGGGCCACAACTCATCATCAAAATGCAGACAGGAGACCAGATCTAAAGCTGATGTTTTAAGGCTAGAGTTGCTTTACTATGTTAAAGCTCCAACTTGAGACACTATAATGTGTCACCTTATGGTAAGACTGCATTACCAAAATGTATCAAGGAGTCTATCTCACTTGATTTGAACTAATGTGTGTTGTCAACTAGGAGGGAGTGCACTCCCTTATACTTGATATTAAGGACACTTTATTCCCCTGAGGCTTTGGCCAATAACCTCCAAAGCTAAAATCTCTAGTTCTTGGCTTTTGGGGGTCGTTCTGTGCTGCTGCTGCAGCATACGCCAACGATTTGGCGCTAATTTAACTGGGGAGTGCTTCAAGGTTGCTGTTAAGCATTCCTCCTAGTACCTTTAGTGAAGGAATTTTTATTTATTTTTATTCAGTGGGGGGTGCAAATGTGAAAATAAGAGGTGTCAGGAGGATATAATTTGTTAGAAGCCTCAAAGTGGCTCTACTTTTTCCTGCAGTACTGGAAGAAAATTGGAAATGCTGCAGTAGACATCAAGTGGTGGAAGCGAGGGAAACGACCGGCTTCCCTTTAGCACTGACGTCTTATTCATTGGGGATAAAGTCTGCATGTCATGTTGAAGTCATCAAGTTTTATACCTTACTCCTGCTTTTTCTAGTTAGTATAAAAGATAAGTGAGGACTTTCAATGGAATTGATCCAAATTGAAAGACATTATGTTAAGGGCCAATGGAAAAAGTGCAGATTAGAGACACCAATGAGACACAGCTTATAAAAGCCACTTCAGGACCTCACCTTGGCTACAAATTGCCTGTCCTTCTGGTCCAAGTTGGCAGTGGGCGCCACATAGTCCTTCCAGATGCGGACCTTGCGCTCTTTAGCAGATCTGGCCAAGAACAAAGTCATCATCATCAGTCGTAGTCCTTAACATCAGCGAGATATTAGGACATAAAGGACTTAATCAAGTGACTAAAATTATCCATTTGGCTGGAAAAAGCTACAAAAGCTCATTAAAGTGAAAACGTTCCAAAATGATTAGCCCATAGTCATAGCTGAAATTATTGCAGAGAATGAATATCATTGCAGCGGACAGTGCGTGTAGAGTGAGATTTTTCATGTCAAGCAGTGGTAGCATATATTTGTATACCGAATTAAATGCTTAATGATGTTTATAGAAAAAAAAAAAAAAGTCTTTTTAATAAATATCCTCAATTTTCCTGTGTTGTTCTTCGTATCTTCAAGACTTGAGCACAGTCCAACTTTTTTGACAAACATGTAACTAACATAGGAAACAGAAGTTGTTTTCTGTGCGGCTACAATAGCATACCGTTCAGCAGCTCTGAGTTTCTCGGCTCCCTGGGTGTAAACAGCCATGGACCAGTCCACACAGCGGGCAAAGCCTTCCTTCAGCAGGAGCTCTGTTATGTTGCCATTCTGACACAAAGGGAAACCGGGACAATCCAAAGAACAATTAATGAGATTGAAAGCCTGAATTTTAATGACACGTCCACCACAGGGTGCCACCTCCTGCATCTTACCGGGTGAAGGATGGTGCCCAGTATGATCTGGTTGGGGCAGCTCTCCAGGATGATCTGAACGTCTCTCTGCAGAAGACGGGACTCAGTGAAGAATTTGGCTTCTGCTGCGAATGGCTCTGGTGTCTCTGTACCATCCGCTTCCCGCTTGAATGTGGGACACTGGAGAGGAGGAAAACACACATTTAAACAATAATACTCAGGCCTCAATCAATAGGTATTTTGCAAGCATTGGGAAATGTGTCCAATTTGATTGCATCGCTATTGCAAGAGCAGCACACACTTTATCTACTGCAACTCCCTGTAGTCAACCAGTGCCTCTAGGAGGTTTTTTTGTGCACAGTTTTGATAAAAATCTGTTTTTTCAGAGTACTACCACTTTTAACCGGTCACCTCGCTGTACACATGCTATCTGTATTCCCCTTTAAGTGCAGCAAAACACCAGACAGATAAACAACTTGTGCAAAGAGCAGACAAGCTTTTGAACAACAAACACAAAGAACACCTTGAAATGGATGTAATATCTTCAAGTAGGAGATGGAAAAAGATTAGTTATCTTGAGTGGCCCATTGGCAAAGCTGGGCTTGTTGAAGGAGATTGATGGGGAAATTTAGTGGAGCGGATATGACACTGGTAGAACAAACAGACTTGGAGAGAGAAAAATATATATTCATAACGAGACTGGACTGTCTGCCTTAAAATACTTTGATAATAGTTTTTGTGACAGTAAGGTGAAGAAAGACAATGCATTTATTTATTTGCTCCCTACTTACTTTTAATGTAGTCGCCAGACAAAAACAAACAAACAAAACAAAACCACGGTATGCCAAATACTGTATAATAAATGAGCTCAACAGTTCACATTTCACCACATCTGAAAGTGCAGCAAGTGAGTGGTGGTTACCTTAACTCCAGACAGCATGACAGTGACCAGGTAGTGTTCAGGGAGCAGCAAGGCACGAACAACACTGCCGTCACGCACATGTTCGATGATGGCTGCGGGTACGAAAGAGAACAGAAGGTAGAAGCATAAGAGGGAGAGGAGGGTGTGCTGAATTGTGGTGATCACACAGACATCAAGCTCTCGGATTAGACTTGCTCATTTGTGGGCTGGACAAAGCTTACAGTTACCTTATGAGTGCTACATTTCATAATGGAAAATATAGGGTGAGGACTGAATGGTTAGACGTCCAGGGTGAACCCAAAACTGTGATTTTTCAAGAAAACTGTCGAGCCAGAGCAATGTATATCTGAATGTATTTAATTTATTTTAATTTTCCTTCATCCTGGGGGAAAATGTCATAGCATGTATTCTCTTTTTCTGTAATGCCCTGCCTGACACTCATTGAATTCAAACAATAACACATGTGATCTGTGAAAACAACCAGTGTATTACTGAGCAGTGGACTTGAAGAGTCTAGCTTAAGGAACTCTCTTTGGTGCTTCCCAAAGAGATGAAAACCATGGACTCCTTGGCGACTATGCTATATGCAACATATCAAGGCTTAAGACAAGGTCAATTTATTTGGAATGCTTTTGAGGTATTATATTTTTCTCCAAAATCACATCACTCCTGACCTCTGAAGTACTTGAACAGGATGTGAGTTGCCGGTGTGAAAGGCATTTCATGCCTAAATGGCATTTTGATGATGGGTTCTCTCAAGTCGCTATATGCCTTCTTTCGGTGTATAACTTAGGTGCACGCATACATGTACTCTTGTGTCGGCATAAGCAGATGAGAGAGAAATTGGCATTCGAGTTTTCAGCCTCAGCAACTCGAAGCACATTTAAAGCGCTTCGGCTGAATTGCTACCTCGAATTTTAAAGCAACCCTGACCGTCTCTCATGAATGTAAGAACAAGACATAAAAGAATGAAAAGGCCTTCCCCTGTTCATTTTCCCATTCAATTAAAGGGTAGTGAAATGAGCTGAGCCACTATTAACGGCAGTCGCCTGGAAATGAATTGAGCAGCACATTACACCTCGGGTAGGGTCAGAGATGAGAGACTGGAGGAATGAGCCAGTGAAAGGTGACAGAGTGTACCATTACATGCCGTGAAGTGGATGGTTGGTCAAAATGGTTGATTTCTGACAGTCTGCAAATGTGGCTTTTATAGAAAAATAGAGGTTTATGTAATATCGTGTGTTTTTATACGCCATGTGTCTTTGTTTCCCAGGCCAAGCTTTATCTGTACAAGTCTATCAGGGCAGATGTTTGCATGTCCCTCCCAAACGCATTACCATTGATAGGTTTCTGGTGCAAGGAGTCAACGAAGTTGCGGGGATTCTCTATGGTGTACTTCATGTCGCGAATGGTGTGTGTGCCGCCACCCTCACTCCACAAGCCCTTCTTGGAAGCCTTAGACTGGTCCTCCAATTCACAGAGTCTGGCCTGCTCTGGACTGGTAACACACACACAAAGAGGAAAGTTTAACACACAATAAAGAAAGAACAACCACAAAACACATTTCTAAGTCTGGACAACTGTTAAAGTGATAAAATAAGGAAAATAGAAGTTAGCTGTACAGCATGAGTGTTTGACTTCTGTCCATTTGAGTTTTTTGCTGCTGGTTTTCAACCAAAATGTGAGGACAGTACTAATACTCCATCTAGAACTTGCATGCAGTCGGATACAGGCTGAACACCTTAAGATGGGCAGTTCAATTCATCTGATTTAATTTTAACAGACTGGGAGATTTAATAATACATTTTACTGCATAAAAGAAAACCAAAATTAAAACTCCACAGCAACTTCATTAAACATATTTTGATCAATTAGTAGAATGAAACCTGGCCTACTACTGAAACCTGCAGCTGAGCGAAACCGATACTTTCACAGATGACTCATTACCCGTTTTAGAAATGAAAATGCCATTAAAGAACAGTGTTGCACTAAAGGTGTGAGAGAATGAGTTAAAATATTGCTATTAACTAGGTTACAAACACATCTATAAAGAGCTACCTCAGCATATTAACAAGTTGTCATTTATTTCACACCAGTCAGAAAGGGATAGTCACCGTATCTAACGAGCAGAAAAGGTTGCACCCTTTGTTAAGTTTAACATGTTCTAATTGCTCTTATCCAGGCTGCCCAAAGCCTCGTCCCATAGGCAAATATTAGCATTACGAGAACTACAATAACAACCTGTTGCCAGTGTAAAAGCTCTTTAACGTCCATCCTGTTGGGTTCATTACAATTCATCAAATGACAACTGTAGCTTTTCAGTGCAACAAAACTGTCACTATTGTTAACACCTGTAGAACAAGTGCTCATTAAAAGTATAGCACTCTATAAGTAAGGCTTTGGTAAGGCTCCAGCTTTGTTGAATTAAGTGCTGTTCCGGACAAACTGCACGGTTGTTTTAGAGGCAACCAGCTGATGACCAGATTATAACTGCTTAAAAAAATGTATCTGAGCATTTTGTGAATAGACAATAACAGTGTTTGACAGCTCCTTCAAAAGCGACCATGCAGCTGGCTACAAACGGCACAATTAATTCCACGCTGGCTCTCGAAATTACGCAGACTAATGCTTTTTGAGGGCCCTTGTACAACTTTAATTATTCATTACTTCAAACAGCCAACAGGCTTTTGTTTTTCCAAAATGTAAAGGCTGCCCAATTGATATGGGACAAGCAATGGTGACTAGAACTTGGAGAGGCAACAAAGTGGGTCTCATTTAAAATGCCACACACATAAACACACATGTAGCCTGTTCTCCAGCTGTGTGTTCCTAATTGGGCCTCTGACCAAAAGCCATCAAGTTCTCTTTCTCCCTTTATAGTGATTTAGCTACCAACTTCAAAATTGAAACAGCTTCTTGCTTACTGAGCAACAACAGCGGGACATTCTGTATGATGGCAATTGTGCTTAAGCTACTTAGAATTTCAGCACTGAATAGAAAGCTACAAAGACAGAGTGAGAGAAACGAACAATGCAATCACAGAGAGCAGATGTTTTAAAGCCATGGGAATAAATGGAAAGCAACTCACAAGCAGAGAGATTGGTAAAGATAGAGAAATAACTTCATGTGTGGAGGCAGATGATAGTGAACTTATCCATGTCTCCAAATAAACCGGGTTTCTTTTTAGGTCAGCAACTCCTTCCAACCAACACATTGCTTCAAATCAAAACAGATATTGATGGGTAAGAAAGTGCTATAGTGAGCAAGACTACTGGAGGAACAAAAAGCCAAGGGAAAAACACGCTGTAGGCTACATCTTTCTACTCTATATGGCTCCCTTGTGCAATCAAATATACTTTAAATAGATACATAATGTTGAACCTTAGCAAGCCGTTTTACAACTCCCTGGTGTCTTTGTAGTTAAAAAGGAGCCATGGGGGGGGTTATAAAGCACAGTTGGTCTTCATGTTAATGTAGCTCCCTTCTCCTCTGATAGGTGAATGTTATATAAACAAATTAGTCAAATCCCCTGCCTGCGGTTTTAATTTTTCCAAAAGGGAAAGTGTAATGCTGTGGAATCTGTTTTCAGGATCTAGTCACCTCAGTGAATGGATAAGGCATTTTTAAAGATAAGCAGTCTGACAGAGATGCAAGACCGGGTAGAGGCGATTGATGAATACCAATCACTGAATGCCTCAGCACCAAGGACAGCATTTTCTGTGTCTGATCAAGCTAAGGTGAAACTCTGTCAAATGATGAAGCCTCCAAAAGCAATTCAAAAACTCATCTGTGTGATTTAAATGAATCAAAATCTGTCTGAGACTGACCAGAAGCTAAAGCCGGAAGAAATAAAAGAAAAATAATCTAAATTTTGTTTTGACAGAAAATGGGAAGAGTGGGCTATTTACATAAGTTGAGATGCCGAACAAGTAACCTCACCATTTAACTATGGTGCTGAATCCAGATCTGAAAATGCTATAAAGAAATTCCACACTAGGTTTTCTGTGGAGCAAAGTTACTTGTAATCAATTCTCTGTCCTGATGGTGAATTAATTCCCTCAAAATCGTTTAAATACCACAAAGAAAATGCCATTTATGTTGAAGTAAAATAAAAAGCAGTGTGTTGTGTGTTCAAAATTCATGATTGTTACATACAGTACTTTATTATTTAGCAGACATTAAATATTAAATTACAATTCATGGACGTATTATGGCCTAATCACCTAACATAATAAATATGAATTAATACAGAGATCTGCAGTTTTGCTATAAAAGACAACATTTAGCAACCAGACATATTCAAAAGTTGAATACATAAATGGACAGAAGTAAGCGTTCAATCCAACTTCTGTTCTGTTTGCTGTGCGTGTGTGTGAAAGAGTGACTCTGTGTTCATTCTTGCTCTAATAAACCAATGAAAAACAGCCCCGGACAACTGTGCCCCAGCCTGCTCTGGTGCACTGCTGGCCCCAGGTCTTAAGTTTGTGAATTGGCAATCAGCTTCTGAACACATTTAACGGCACTGTCCAAAGCCATCATTATGATCCCCCCCATAATTATGATCACATCATTGTTAGTGTAATCAACATAGCCAGTCACGAGGGGTAATGATATTGGAGGCTAGTGCACTGAGGGAAAACTAAGGCCTAAAGACCTCATTGACTAATGGCCTCCCCCTTGGCCAAATGATGCCCACTTACACTTAAAGCATCATTGACATTAGTGCTTGTTCTGGGTCATTGCACAGAATGGTTCAAATGGGTCATTAGAGGCAAAATATTCACATCATATCTGTTCATGTTGGAAGATACAAATGTAGCATTGTGAGTCAAATTGCTTGTAATGTGTGTAATGTGCTCACACTGCCACTGGGGGATATACAGTACTTTATCATACTGTATGGGGGTGTGCAAGTGTATTTAGGGGATTACTGTGTAGGGGCAATGTGGCAGAAAAAGGTCACAGAGGGACATCACTGTAGCAGCAGAGAAACACTGCCACCATCTGGGACACCATAGCTCTGTCTCAATTCTCCAGTTTGCCAGTGGAGGACTTAAGAATACATCTCCCCGCAGACGTGCCAGTGTTGTACATTACATCATGCTGCCAAAAATGATTTCCTCTTTATTCTGTGAAACAAAGTGTAGAGTAACGGTTGCAAACTAAAACCACTGAAACTGTGACATCCAAAATTACTTCTACCACAGTGATGGAGAAAACAATGTTGGAGGGAAAGCTTTTATGATATCTGTTTTTTTGTATAAAGAGTCAGTCAGGCCAACATAGCTGATTATGGCATCATAACAGAAATAATACATACCACAGAATCTGATATGTAACAAATAGTTACATCTAATAGTGAACATTTTATGCGTGACAAGATAGTATTAAGCACTTGGAACTGTACTGAACTGTAAGTGTCACGCCATCAGGCCTGCATATAAACCACCCATGTCAATAAGCAAACAGTAATGTGGTACATGTAGCATAGAAGGAAAAATCTTACTTGTTCCCTCGGATTCCTTCCCTACGGACCATGGCAAGGCCCTCGTTCACCAAAAACTCAGCAATGTTCTCACCTGTTGTATCTAAAATGAGAGGACAGAGAAGAAACTATAAAAAAAACCCCACAGATCTCTTTTTTTTTATTTTGGTTACAATTATACAGCAGTTAGTTCTGGTCAGGTAATTTGATTGGAAAAGAGGAAACCATGAATGTTGACAGTAGGTTAAGAGGGGCACTTAACTGTACAAAATCACATTTTGCAGGTATGTTCATTTAACAAAATTTCAGCAGCTAATAAGCTAGCAGGTACATCTGCCCTTAAAAAAATACTCTGCAGTACGATCCCACAAACTATTTGAAAAATATGGTATTTAGTTTCTAATGCTATTTTAGCACAAACTATACACAATATATAGAAAGCACAATCAAAACCAGAATTCTGAGGAGTTTCCACAGTTGAACTGAAGCTGTTCGATTTCCATATCACGGGTATGTTGAATTCAGTACGACGTGCTCCCTCTCATATGATATTGGTTTATTCTTCCAAAAAAATAAACAGCTGAATGAGTATTTTGAATATTTATGAAATGAGTATTTTTACCAATCCATGATGACCAGTTTGTGTTTTTAGAAGTGGACTGTCACCCACCTCTCCCCAGGTAGACCATGCCGTACTCCCTGCCCAAAGCAGTCTTGATTTCCACAGTGAAGCACACTTCTTTTCCAATTAGCTTCTTCCGCAGGAACTCTCTGGCTTGAAAGGCCCATGGCTGCAATAAGGACATTATTATTGAGTGACAATAAAAAAAAAAAAAAAATTTTTAAAAGGTGAATCACAAACAAATCATCAAGGTGTATTTTCACTCATCAGTATCAGTAGAATTAAAAGGACTATAGAATTAAAAAGAGATATACTGCTGCAACGACAAACACAATCCTTCATTTTAAATGTGTATTATTGTTTGATAATAACAGTACGATCACAGTTGGTGCCTCCAACTGACAGGTTGTTTCCTTTTGCCTCTTCACAGCCACCAGACACACATAAAAGTCCACAGTAATAGAATGTTATCCTACTAAACATGCTCGATATTATCTTGGTCAAAGTAAACTCTCTCTTTGGGCTGATTTAAATTAATTTTTCTTAGTGTTTTACCTGATTAAAAAGAAAAAAGACATGACTGTCTGTCAAGGACAAATTGGAAATGTATTCAAAAATACAAAGTAGACATTTTAGTTTTGCAACCTTCAAATACTAAAAGACGTTTTAAAAAAGAAGCAGCAGAACAGACAGTAGTGGCGTCTGGCTTTGATAAGTAAATTAATGGACTTGTGGTAAGAAAATGTCAAATAACACCAGTGGTATCGAACTCAATTGAGAATTGACATGTTTATCTCTAGGCTACATCATCAGTTATACAAAAAGTCATGGTCTGAATACCAATTCATACACAATTATGTTACAACTGCTCGGTGGAACTGAGGACAGCAAATATGTGTGACAAAAATTCAAAGCAAAAACAAAGAGGCACATATAGTGTGTGCTTCAGGGCTACTTAGCAGGACCTTGTTCTGCCTTTGCCAAACGCACACAAATATAAACAAACACAAAGGGATAGAGCTGATCACCTCATCAGGGGTGTCCTTGGTGTCGGGCTGGCCTTGAGCAGCTCGGCGGGCCATGGCCCCAGCTCGGATATTACTGAGATTGATCTGACGCTCCGGGGGTGGGCCACCTCGAGGCTGGCCCCGAACAATGATGGCACAGCCCGACAAGACCTGGAGAGATGACAATAAACACTGTCAATTGGAGAAGATAAAATCAACAGTAAAAGTAATGCCCACTGTTTCATTCAGAAAATGCAGATAATATGTTCAAACACTCTCTCTCTCTCATTGCTTCTTAAAATCTATTAATCACAAAAACGTTAGTGCAATTCACAGGCCAAAAACATCAGGAACAAATACCAGAGGACAATAATTAAATCATCTGCAGAAAGAAGAAAATTACAGGTAGCTTTCAGTAAACCACTGTATTTGCATTTGGACTGTGGAAAGTATCAATCTGTTAAGCACCATTTGAAATGTGAGTGTAAAATAAACAAGTACAGTAGGTAGGCAAATAGGGAAATCATCAATTTACTAGATTATATCTGAGCTTCTGAGTTAAGACTGTTGCGTGGATGCAAATTAGCAAAATCTTAAGATGTTACAGGAGCCTGGAAAACTATTACAGAGCTGGAAAGCAACTTCACACTACACGTTGCCATGGTGACAGTCTGTCTTTCAAACACAAGGTGAGATCACGGCATTTGAGAACATCACTAAATACAAAATAAAGATAACCATATACTCTTGGGTTTGACAACCATGGCATTTACACGAATCTGAGCAAACACCTTTTATCTGCAGACTCTCCAGTGTGTCTGTGGGGAGCATCACTGGGGGCTGTTGATCTAAGATGTGAGCTAGATAAAGTCTTTCATCAAATCACCACCGTTCCCCCTACTATCTGACTCAGTCCATCCAAGTATAGGCTAAGCAGAAGGGTAGTTGTAATATTTATACATTGACTAGGCATGGAAAAAAATAAGAGGCAACGACTGCGACACTACCCCCTTCTCTGTTTACAAAAAAGGCCACGTTCCACTACAAGGCTTTGCTTGAATCCCTGAACACCCTTCTCCTGACACGGCGTTAGATAAGGGCCATTAATGGAGGTTCTACCACATTACTAAATTATGTATACTGCCAAAGTCATACTAATCCAACAACTCAGACTCCGGTGCACAACGATGCTAAAATTATTCCGTCACACAACCCTCAATTCCTTTGGTAATAAACCCACAGGAGTGTAGCCTCCTCGCGTACTTCCTTCTCAGGGGAGGACAACAAGGGAGAACGCGTACTGTTTACATTAGTTGCAACAGCAAAAAAAAACAGCACCGTCATACCCCAAGACACATGTTGATGAGGACCATGAGCGACATCTAACTCATCCCAACATCTAAAACAAGGCAACATAAAGCAAGATAACGCTGATCTTGTGTTGGTTTGTTTCCCGGTGGCATGCAGACTGGGCACCTTGCACAGGTCAAAGCAAAGCACACGGTGAGAAAACGTGTCAACTTTATCTAGACGAGTGACGGTTAAAGTTGCCATTGGAACAAAGTGCAAGGCCAATAACCTAAAACGAGAGACGGTGAAATACGTGGACGAGCAGCGGCCACACGCAACCAGGATGGGCTGGAGATTATAGGGGCACGAAAGTTGTAGCTACGTGTCAGTTTCCCGTGGTCGGTTTGAAGCAGCACACAGGCGGAAATGCTCTGTATGTGCCTTGAAGGGTCGGAACACGTTCACCAGCTTGACAACTACAGAGTCTGGAGTCGTAGGTTCCCTAAAGTTAACAGCGGATAGTTAACCCGTTGAAATACGACACAACCTACAGCTCTAGAAAAAAATTACAGAGACCGCTGCAAAATTATCAGCTGTCAGATTTGGGCTAAAAAAAAAAAAAAACAACTAAAGATTGGGGAGTGCCGTCTTAATTTCTTCCAGAGCTGAAATTTCTGGGAAAAGCTAACGGGACAAAAAAAAAAAAAAAAAATGAAACGACATAGATGGTAGCTTTCACGCTAGTTTGTAAATAGTCATTTACATGTTGCCAATAAGATAAATTCATTCAATTGGCCTAAACGCTGCCAACTCAGTGGTCAGCGACCACGAACTTTCTCCATAGAGAGTCAACACTTGCTGGACAGTGAACGCTAGGTGGCTAACAATTAGCTAGCCATTAGCTGGGAATCTAAACATCTGTTAGCGTTGCAGCTAATAAGTTACCGAACGACATTAGTTTACGGGCAAGATTGGCTATTAGAACATGTACATCAAATCCGTCCAATCATAGTGGACTTTCTCGACAGCTTAACATACGTACACTTTACATTTCCACTGACATGTTTAGTTTCGAGTTACTTGCAGCCAACTAGCAAGGTAGCTAACGTCAAATGGCTGCAGCGACTTATTGGCAGGCTAGCAGATTTAGTAGCAAGCCATGCCGCCCGCCAGGTGAGCGGAATGTCAGTGTCCGTCAGTGACATAATGCTGGCATTCGACAGACAACTGTATTTACATCGCCAGGTAAGTTCAATTAAAAGTTATATGGCATGCGACAGGTAGTTCAGCCTTCATTAGCCCCATGGCTCACTAAGCTAATTAGCAACATCCCCTCGGCTCACGCACTGAGCTCACATACTCATGTGGGCAAGACTCCTACCATTTTCACGATTCCTCTTTGCAGCGGAGCAGCCGGAGCCGGGGCTGTCTGCGCTGGTGCCGAAACAGATGCCATGTCCACCGGTTGGAGATAGAACGCCGTCGACGGGTGACCAGGTGAGGGAGTTGGGACTTTGAAGTGACTGTTCCACTGGAAGCCAAGAGGGAAAAGGCTGAACGCCGATCAACACACACACGTTGTACCGGAAACACACTTTGCCATGCGTACACACGCGCGTCAAACTCTTTCCGGGTCCTGGTAGCAGGATGAACGGCAGCGATCGGGGCCCCTTTCTCCGAGCGCACAGGCAAATTGAAACAAAGTCTTCCGGGTCAAGAGGTGCGACACGTCAGCGTAGCGTTAACCCGGCCGGTGCTGCCTTCACGGCGTGCCGGACATCGGACATCTTTCGCTGTCGACCTGCGCTTCACGCGAACGAGCCACGCAACAGAGGAAGACATGTATAAAGACATGTTGAGAATATGCATCAACAATCTGTGTTAGAATGGTGTATTAAATCTTATTCTATATATATTTTAACTTACTTATTATATGTAGGCAGCTGCAATGACTAATATTCAGTCTTTGTTTAACTGTTGTCTGTTTTTAATAAATGCATTGGCCACATTCCAATGATGCCACGCAAGACTTCAAGATTGAAATGATATAAACCAAATAGCATATAGGTTTAGTTATTTGATTCTATTTCATTTTTATTTCAGACTAAATTTAAGAGGATGTCGCACATGCAAATGCCAAACACACACACAAGCTATAGGCCCTTTTCACGATGGACATTTGGACTTGTGCTGACTGACTGATTATATAGACACGGGGTTGTTTGTCATTTTTAACTCTAATAAGGTTTTTTTGTTAAGTTACAATAATAAGATGATGATGAATAAGGAGTAATGGAAAATGTTTTTGTTTTTTTTGCTTGTTCTGTTCTGCTGCTGCTCAGGTGTACTTGGCAGCGTGCAGATATGAGTAACTCACATGAGCTGAAAAAGAACATTAATGCTCAGAAGATCCACTCTAAATATCTGCAGGCTACATGCCATGAGATGTTTTTATATATCATGTATCCTTTAATGCTCTGACAATCATTTCCCAAGAGGAGTAACTCATAATGACCACTATGAACTGTGTGTGATGAGGAGAGACAGGCAGACAGAGCGCAGACAGCAAGAGGAAGAGTTTGGGCAGAATGGGGGGAAAATGTAGACACTGTACATAAAACAAAATGCCAGTCAGTATGTCAGACATTGTAGAATTTGTCCATGGGATATATACATGGCACATGTTCACAGATGCATCAGTCAGGTCAAGCGCTGACTAGGAGCCTGGAATGTAACTGGGAGTATACCATGTGTGACAAATCAAAGGAAAAACCATTATAAGATGGTGGTGTGTAAATGTGGCAACATGGCCCTCCCCATGTTGTATGGAGTTGTATGGGCATTTTGACTTATTATAAGCAATGCTTTAGTATGTTTGGATGTTCAGTCCAACTAAAATATTTACCGTAATGAGACTGTGCAATTCAAACATGACGCCTAATACCAGAACATCTGCCATTTTCATTAGTCAGCTTCCAGATGACAAATTTGTGTTATTGAGCGAGGAGCCGGCATCATGCTGTGGACATAAAGAAAGAAAAGGAAAACAGGTGGTTTTTCATGATAAATTATGAATACACATTTTGATAAGTTTTCATAATCATAATGCAAAATGAACATGAACGATAACCCTGCATGAACACGAGCATGCACCCTGATACTGACCTTCAGTGCCCTGGATTAATTGCTCACTGTGTTCCTGTTCCTGTAGCTGCCCTGTGTTATTCAGCAGCAGGTAAAGGTTAACTTGGAATTGCTTCAAAATCTTTGGTGTACGTTTGGTGATTTTATACAACCTGCAAATTCAAATCCCATACAGATATGGCTTGTGTTGTTTGAGAAAGTATAAGAAAAACCTCTAAGATTCTTACTCAAGCAGGACCGTTTGGTGTGCGACGCAGCTGAACCTGTTTGAGATCATCTTAGCGCGTCAAGAACTTTAAAAGTTAATTAAAAGCAGGTTTTGATTAGAATCAAGAGGACTGATCGCAGCATATAGGCAGACTATTACACCTGTATTATGAAGAATAACAAGATTTTAAGACTATGTTAAAATAAAAGGAACTTACCGGTAAAAATGATTTTCTCTTCAAAAATGGGTGTAGTTAGTTCAAGACTTGGTAAGATGGAATATTAAGTATTGCAGACGCTGGCAGCCTACTTTAACCTATAGGCTGCAATAAAGCAATGTTTAATTAACATGGTCAGTTTTATCAATTTTGAGTCTTTATATCTTTTAAAAATAAAATAAGTGGAAAACTTCCACTAAGCCTAAGGTCACAACATTTTGCTTGTTTGAAAATAAAGCATGCAAGACTCCGTAAAAACTGATTGCCATGTTAAGATGGACGGTTTGTTATTTCTGTGTGTGTTGTAGCCTCCTGCTTCAGTCTGCACTTTTGGCCACGGACAGGAAGACGGACAGGAGAGGAGATCCGTTAATAACAGAGGACCGAAACACGTTTGCTGAAGCGCAAATCTAAATCAAAAACAAGGACTCGGGCAACACTGTGCATGTCACGAAGCGGCTGCGCAGGCGGCGCCTCCGCTGCGCAGCGCAGGCGGCCCGGTGGCCGTTTTTACGCGGACGAACTACCCACATTTCTCAACGCTGCAAGTCGCAGTGAAGCACCGGTACACGTGTTTCATGCGCAGGACAAACACCTGGGGTGTGTTATTACAACGCACACGCACCTTGTGGCTCGATTCAACCAGTGAAGCTCCCGCTGCCTCCGTTGGCGAGTCCACATGCACATTTACGCACCAGGAACATGTGGCACGGCCCTAAACAGCGCAGCCCGCGTGCGCCAGTCAGCCTCGTTTGGCACACGGTGCACGTGCAATAAAGTATTATAAATCAATGGCCACATCAGCTCCCCGTAATAAATAAAAAGGCCTGCCTTATTTGTCCTTTGTCTCGGTTGGCAAGGAGATGATGGTGTCCAAAAATGGCTGTCCTCTATCTAACCTGGCCGACTGTACACAAGAGAGTATTACTGTCCTCCAACTCGTGGTTAATGTATAATTTGGGCCATATGGCATTTTAAAATCTGAGCTTTTATTTCGGTGGCACTTCGATCTGTGTGGACCCAACTAATGATGTTCAATTAGTCATTAAACAGGCCAAAAGACGAGCCCTGTGTGGGGTTTTCACATAGGCTAATATTTGCTCGTCAAATATTTCCCTTTGAAACGTTTACAACGCATTTTTATCTGCCGGGCTGCCCAAGGAACATCTGTGAGGGTTATTTTAGCCTCCCTCTTCTGGACAAACGAGGTCCCCCAATTGGCCCGCTCCTTGCGCCCGCACACGAGTCTGTTTGTTCACGTTTTGAAAGAAAATGTAATAAAGAGAGACCGGGTGATGGATTTATGATTGATCAAAAGCACTTTACCATATGGCAGTCGTCATTGGCGCAGATTTCCAAATGTTTGTTTTATGAAAGGAGACCAGGGATCCTTTTAATCTGAGCCACTTAACCTGGGAAAGGATGCCCAGGTCACGTGACCACGAGCCCCCCCCACCACGTAAAGGATGGGAAACATACCAGCGTTGATCATTTCATTTCTTTGAAAGACGGAATTTGCCCCTTTGATTTTAGTAGCGTGACATTCAGCGGAGCGGGTCCGACACCTGCCGCTGCGCAAACGGCAGCCAGTCTCAGATGCCCAAACCTGAATATTACTGTCTTTCTCAGACATTCTCAATTAACAAAAAAAAAAAAACACAACTTCCAAGCATCCAGAAGTGGAGATATTTGTTCATTTGATGTTCAAGTCACGACCCTGGGTCAGCAGAGCTCCGTCTGACTGTGTGCAACATGCGGTGCAAAGGGCTTTGACTTAGTTTGCTTATTTTTGTGACTCTTGTTTCATTCCATCTCGTTTATTCCGCTTACTGAGCCTTTGCTATCGATGGTTTATGTCATGCACGTGCACGATAAAGAGCTCGAGCGCAAATTCGGTGCCTGCTGCCGGGCGGGTCGGGGTCAGACTGCGTGCATGTTGCATAAATCACAATACCGGGCGCTTGTTTTTGAGATGGAAACTTGTGACGTGTCCTGCGCAAAGACATTTTGGCGAAACGAGACCTTCCAGTCCGAGTGGGGCCGCGTCGTAAGAGTCTATGACGCCAACGTTCACCTCCAGGCAATATTGACATTTCAGGCAACAGGCGTCATGTTGAGGTCTGCAGGCCTATAAATGCCTGCTGGAGGGCGTGAGTCCCCGCAGTGTCAGCCAGCAGACGTGCGCGGACTTACCTGCACGACTCGTTCCGCTTCTCTACAGGCGACTTGGTGTCTTTGCGCTTTTTGTGTTTTTTGCCCTGGGAACTTTACCACACTGCGCGTTTTGTCCTGTGATCCGTTTCAGCGCCGAGGCGGCAGCGAGCAGAGATGTGCGGGACAAACGTTCATCTGCCAAATAACGGTTCGCTTTACATTTTTATTATACTGCACTTTTAGGCTGTTATTAGATTTGAAGTCGCCTAATTCAACCCCCTGCTGAGACTTTGCAGTGCAATAAGCACATTCCAGGTGTGAACTGTGGTGAATGTAATTTAAGTTTGCTGTCAGCCAATGGGCAATTTAAACCACTTCAATTGTATTTTAAAGACATATTTAAATAGTATCGGCTGTGTTGTGATAAGGTGGTGGAAGTGTCAACCAGCTAGGAGGGATGTTTCTGAACGGCAGACCTCTCCCTGAATCCAAGAGGAGGAAAATGATTGAACTGGCCTTGGAGGGAGTCCGACCAAGCCAGATCTCCAGGATACTTAGGGTACGCAAAACCATTTTGGCAACGTTGCACAAATAACCACACTTAGGCTTTCCACCAAGTGGCTCAGATGTTTGCTGAGAACAGTTGCCCAAAGCGTCTTGCTGTGTTAATATTCTCCCCGACTGCACATTTCAGGTGTCCAACGGGTGTGTCAGTAAGATCCTGAGCCGCTACCGCCGCACTGGACACCTGGAGCCCAAGACCATTGGAGGGAGCCGACCTCGGCTTCTCACCCCCGCTGTCATCTCCACAATCATCCAGTGCAAAAAGGAAAATCCAACAGTCTTTGCTTGGGAAATTCGCAAACGTCTTGCAGCATCGCAAATATGCAGGGCCTCCAAAGTTCCCAGTGTAAGTGAGATTCAAATCAAATTTTGTTTTCATGAAGCTGCAAACGTTCCAGCATTTGATGGAGCTTTTCCGCACGCTGTGTTTTGCAAGGTGTCGTCTATAAACCGGATTTTAAGAAAGATGCACTTGGACCACGGACCGATGTACATGGAGATCAATGCGCACATCACGACTGAGCAGGGTAAGTCCCCTGTGAAGGTCATTGGACTTTACTGAAAATAGACAGCAGGAGAGCCTTTAACCTCCAAATGATGGTTATTATAAGGATAATTTCCCAAATAACCCTAATTTGATCATTTCATACCAGTTTATATAATTAAGCCGGGTGATGTCCTACTTAATAAACTGTATATCAAAATGTGGGTGAGAGAGAGATGGGTTTAGGCAGGTCTAACCATCATAACACCCTTCAACATAACCTTTTCTAATGTGTGTGTGTGTGTGTGTGTGTGTATCATGTGCAGATTTAGATCCTCTCATTCAAGAAGAAGTGAACGAGAGAAAGACTTTTGAAACTGTATGCAGAAATGACCAAAAACCCAAAGGTGTCCAGCACCGAAACCGCACCACCTTCACCCCGGGGCAGAGCACCGCACTCGAGCAAGGTGATTCAAAGTGTTTCCAAGTCCACGCGCGTCTCAAACTAACGCAGTGCTGCAGCTGAATACATGTTCCCCTCTCCCGCATCAGAATTCTCTCACAGCCAGTATGCAGATATGTACACGAGAGAGAAGCTGTCAGCTGAGATCAAACTCCCAGAGGACACCATCAAGGTAGGCTCACCCTTTGTGATCATCAAATCGCTCAGACAGAAGCACAAACGCAAGTGTTCCACTCTTGAGATGATTGTGTGTCTGTCACAGGTCTGGTTTTCAAACAGACGGGCTAAATGGAGGCGGGAAGCCAAACACAGGAGCAGTAAACAGAGTAAGTGTGTGTGTTTGTGTGTGGCAGGCAAGGCCTTGAAAGCCGATGCATAATACGACAATTCAACCATTATTTCTCCGTAACACCCGCAGACCTTCAGAAGCAACGGGATTCTGTTCCCGTGAATCCACCGGTGCCACACGGCTTCACATCGCAACAGGTACAGTGTGAGCAAGCACTTTGGCAGACAAACTTTAAAGGCCCTGAAAACCTTTTCTGAATCAGTTTCCTCCTTTGAGCGCTGGAGTCACACACAAACACACGATTTTCCTGCCAAAGCTGTCTCACATGAGAGATTTGTGTATTTCTTTTTGTCTCTTTTCAGTGGCTTTTTGATTTCTCACACATGACAGAAATATACTGTATAGTCACATTTGGACTGTGTTTGTGTTGACTTGAAGGCAACAGGGGTGTTGAGAGTCTACTGTGAAACCTCAGATTCCTTCCCCACATACAACACCGTTGCCAGGAAGCTGCAAAATGGCTACTTCTTCCCGACAGAAGCAGGTAAGATCCAAAAACAAAAAAAACCCCCAAAAGATCCAAACCAGTGTGTTCAGATGTCTCTATAGTGTTTGATTGTCTAGATTCTAGGATGCTTCAACAGTAGCTTATCCACGTTGTAGGTAATAGTGAGTTTATGATTTATTTACTTGTGTTATAGGTGTAAATGTTTTTCACCTAAACATTTTTCAATTACTTTCATCTTGCATGTGATCACTTGAGAGCTGCTCTTAAATCATTCCTTCGCTTAGCTGCAAGTAAGAGTAAGTCCTGTGATAAATGTGTCTTATTCTTCACTATTTAGCAAAAAACCTTTTAACTCCTCTGAAGGGCATTCTCAGGTGTAATCCTGAGAAGTTTGAAAAAAGTAAACTATTTACTTCATTCCTTAAATCTGACGTGCAGGTATGGGGAGTGCTGAACATTTGCCATCCATCTCAGTCCCACCTTCATTCCTTCATCAGTCTAATAACATGATGGCCCAGGCCATAATGGACAAGGCTCCGCTGGACCTCCACAGAGATAGATCCACCTTCCCATTGGTTCACCATCACGCAGACACAAGGACATCCCTCCCTTTGGCAATGGAGACAATAAGAACAGACCACCCTGTGACTCAGTGCTGGAACCAGCAGGGGATTTCATTCACTTGGAGCCAGTTTCAAACAGATGAGAGGTTTCTGTTTGCCCAGCAGCCCTGGGATGTGAATCCACATCGCTACCTGGACTAAATGTGCGACCACGTTTTCAACATCAGTGAGCATGTTTGGTGTACAGGGTTGAAAATACATTTCTCACTGGATAACTAACAAAAGTTATACTTTGTTTTTCTTCTAGACTGGAGGGACACATTCTAACCAGCAGAGGGCGACAGAGGACTGGAGTTACAATCTTGGCCCTTGCACTGTTTTTAAAAAATTTTTTAAAGGCACGTCTGCTTCACTCATCACTTTTCCCTGAACCAGTACTATTTAATTGCCATTAATAAGGAGTAACATAGAAAGGAATATTTTAAGTATTATTCTAAATTCAAAGTTATATATGGTTATAGCAGCCTTTCCCAATGGATCTTAAATGAATCCACTAAACTGACCTGTGAAGACGACAAAATGAATGCAACTTTACAGGACATGAAGTGCTGAATAAATGGTATGGTAACACATTTTTTGTTTTTTTTAAGAGGTGATGTTTGGTTTCATCTCTGTGAGTTTCCAGGAAATTAGGTGTTATATGCCAAGGTGTTATTAAACCAGTAAACACAGGTTCCACTTGAAAGGGTGTAGATTTTAGAGGGTACATTTGGTGCTAAAGGAGAATACTAAAAGAGAAATGATATGTGGATATATGAGCATAGCTTCAACTGGATTCTCTACAGTATATCTGCTCAGTGATATACTATGATTGTAACATAAATCATAGCTCCATGGATCATTTACAGTTACCACTAGATAATATGGATGTTATCTCTTTCATATTCAAGTCTTGCTGTTTGCATTAGTGCAGAGGGAGGTTAAGGCGCTCTTCCAAGCTTTCCTTCCAGGGAAGACCAGTGGGAAAATCTATAAAAGTATAGCTTCAAAAAGTTTAAACGTGACCTGATATCTGCTCTGCTCGGTATCAGTTTTTATGACTGCAACAGGGCAGAGGTATTGAGTTCCTTTATATCCCTTTACTACAGCGGAGAGACGGTGGGACTCTGCGTTTCTTTAGAATTGGTCACCAGGGGGGAAAGGCTGGGATCAGAAGGCAAACAGCTTGGCCAGCAGCATGGAAAGATGGCAAGTGCTACTGGCAGAATGACGTGTCAGAATTTAACCCTATGAAGCCAGATCAGTAAATTACATCTCCACATGACAGTGCATGTTTGTGCTGTGAATTCTAACTGCAAACCTAAATAATCTGTTAAGTGTTTTAAATAGCTTTAGTTGATGATTTTCTCCTCCCAACCTTTTTAAGGTGAGGCCAGTTTTAGTAAAGCCGAAATAGGGGTCGGCGGGGTCACCAACTGTAGTAGAAAGTCATTGAGTTTACTCAATACATACATGGTCATTACATACATACATACATACAAGTACAATTTTCAGGTTTTGTACTTGAGTATTTCCATTTTACGTTACTCTATATTTCTCCTTCACTACATTTATTTGACAGCAAAGTTACTAGTTACTTTACAGACTTATATTTTACATTTAAAAAAAAACATCTGATAAGCTTATAAAATAATATATATGGCTATGGATCAAACCACTGGTGCCCAGCCTCTTTGGCTTGGGAGCCCTTACAAAAAAGCAGTGTCTAATTTGGGCCCCTCACGCTCCACATGGTTTCGAAACAGTTTGAGGCTATAAGAGGTAAAATTGTGATGTTTAATATTCACAATTATTCACAAAAATGCCAAGCTTAGAGAGAAGTCCCAAAAAGGAATACAGATGTGTGTAGCAGAATGTCATTTTTTCCTGCCCCATTAATCATCAGACTCCTGAAATCTATCTTGTGACCCTGTGGAGGGGCCCGACCCCTAGGAACCACGGGACTAATCTACCTGTATATAAAGTAGTTAAAACTAGCTCCACCTCGACTAGCTACAGCAGAAAAACACTGCTTAAGCATTGATGCGTGTTCATTTATCTGCAGAACAAGTATGTTAACTTTTGATATTTTGAGTAAATTTTCTTGATAATAGTTCTGTACTTTTACTCAAGTAGAATTTTGGATGCGGGACTTTTACGTTTAAAGGAGTATTTTTATATCATTATTATAAAAAGTATCCGAGTACCTCTTGCGCAACAAGTTATCAAAAAACCAACAGTTTTTATTTACATCATTACAGTAATTCAACACAAAAATTAATCTTACATTTGGAGCATTACATACATCTAATCTTATTTTGAGCAACCAAAAGTTTCAGCGCTGCTGAACAGCTTACCCAAGTTCAATTGTATGTCACTTGTGGAAGTAACAACACATTTAAGTATGGGGATGTCCAAATTTGTTATCCAAATGTTTCTTAAGAATTATACTTATTTACCTCCGTCAGTGGTTGTGTTGATGACTCCTGCTGCTTTCAGCCTCTTCAGAAAAGTTATCATGCATTGGGATTTCCTGCTCTGAGTGATATAGGGAGTTAACTGCCAACAACTGAGTAAACAGATTATAAGTGTGCTGCTGACATTGTCCTTTAAACATTTGACATAAAAAAGCCAACAACCAAAGATGCCAAATATAGCTGAATGTAATGTCAAGTTGTTTATTAAAATAGGAATAATAGAAAAGGCTACAGAATTCAGAAAAGGTCATAGATATAAAACAACTCACTAACACAAAATAGCAGCTGTTATGTTTAAAGTTTACTGTATACAAACATGTTACAAAAATTACAAATTGCAATTTACAGAATGCACAGCTATTTACAGAAAGGTAAATTAAATAACAGTTTCAATGCCATAAAGCTGATCAATAACCAAGAATGTGTGATATTTGGTTTCACCTGTCTTACACGTCAGTTGCCTTAAATGAAGCGTTCCTTTAAATTGCTACATCATAGACTTTCACGCATGCTTTAACCTGTGCATGGCTATTAGAGGATTGCATTAAGGCCACAGTTATAATTTAATTCCATACAGTTATGGTCTTTGAAACACCAAAAACCCAAAGGCAAAATGACTCGATGACTGATGGGAACCTGCAATTCATTGTATTAAAGCCCACAATATTAATGTTTGTTCCTGTCAATGTTATGTAGTGTTTTCCATTTGATGTTCAGAACAGTAGCTGATAATAGAACACATGGTTTAACTTTCATGTAAGAGCCACACAAACGCGAGTAAAATACACTGCTGTTAATGCTAAATTAATGGGGAATCATAGGGTACATTTGGCATAATTTAGGGCATTTTGGGCTATAGGGGTATAGGCATCATCAAAATATGGCCAATTCAGAAATGGCCATAGAGACATTTGTAAGAGAAACATTGAAAGCCTAACTAGATAAGTAAATACGTCCATCAGTCAACGTTTTTTCTCTCTAGGTTTTTAACGTGGAAGCACATCATTATGATATACGTTTCACACACAATTGATATGTTTGTGTTTGTGCGTTTGTGTTTGTGTATATACTGTATATGCACAGCAAATGCATGTTAGACTCAGAACAATACTAATTTAGCCGCGACGAGCACTCTTGAATTAACACGTTACATCATATGAAGCATAATGCAACCTAACACGTTGCTTTGTGTTTGTGTGGCTGTTACCTGTGAGTCAAACATGCACCTCAGTCATATAATTACTCCCAGAACAAAAACAAAATTCTGGATCCTTTCCAAACAATGTCTTCTGCTAAATAAAAAAATATAAATATATCTACCTACTACTTACAAGCTACCAGTCTCTTTAAATATTTAACAGAATCAGAGGCAATCAGAAGCCAATCTGATGTTTATCAGTGAACCAAGAAAATATTCCAGATCTATAAGACCTATAAAATCTGGCAGCAAAGCAGAAACATACTTAATAAATCTGCAGTTATGTACATAAGGAGTCACTTTCCATGAAAAAAAAAAAATAGCATAAAATATCCTACTGACCACACAGCCCACCAGGGGCCAAGGTTCCCTCCAAACTGGAGACCAAATAGCCATGTTATATTTGGCATGACTCTTCCCTCCCTCATGCTACAAATATTAGCATAAGATTTGAAGCAGTTTGCTCAGTCCTACTTAGACCCTCTCACGGGGAAACTAACAGTTACAGCTAACTGGGGAAAAGGTAGACCAGCTACTGCACACAATTAGCACTGCATGGTTTGCCAAGGCTGCTGCAGTTAGCTATTCAAGCAGGAACAGTGTATTGTATATACTTAACTACTCGTATATCTGAAGCCACATTTTAAACATTGCTGGATTTACAGGCTTGGCTTAATCGCCATTTTCTAATTGGGAGCTTTAGTGACCATACTACCCAATAGTGAGTTTATCACGACCTTATCATGCTTATGTTTTCCTCTTTTTTGGTATTACCATCATTTTCTTTGTTGGATTCTTTTAGTAGCAGAACAACATTTCTATTTTTGCTGTCATATTTGTAAGGTAGCCTAAAATGTATGACCAGATAGTTGTTGACACTAAGGAATGCCATAATTATCCATCCACATCAGGTAAATAGATATGTTTTGCAGTCCAGCTCAACACATACAAAAACAAGAAATCCCAGTCTCAGGAGGCTACCTCACGTGGTAACCGCCAGAGAAGTGGGTTCTGTCCATATTCAAGTATATTCCAGGAGATAATACTGAGTCACAAGTGTCATTCTCATTGTCTTTGTTTGCATGGCTTCAGAAATTCTGAACATGTCAAAAACTCAACTGGTATGCCGTCCATGTGCCCGAGACTTTGGTCGTGAAAATGATATTAAGGCTAACAACCTGGATTTCTTCATTTGCAAAGTGGAAGAATGGATGAAATTCCTTTTGGTTTATCCAGTCTTCAATCACTAACCTCTGTCCTCTCTGTAAAATGACAAATTCAGCCACAAAATCCCAAAATGGCCACTTTCCATAAGGTGAGTTTCCTCATTTGTCTCTCGTGGTCCATGCTGGAGAGGTCTTGGAATTTGTTGGACCAAAGCCGCCCCTCCTCTTGGAGGCTGTGGTAAAGTCGTGCATGGAGTTGATTTTCACACCACACCATCAGTTCCTCTCCAAACTGGGGTAAAGTTTGAACACTTTGTATATCCACTCAGAGTAGAAAGCAACTTTAACAAAAAGAGCTGGCTGCGATGAAGCGCATTTTGTCCTTTGGATGCTCACACCGATGATAACTTTGCGTTCATGTTCCTGGCAGACCAAAGGACCCCCGTTGTCTTTCTGCAGGAAAAGGGTAGGCGACGACAGATCAGAGAGACACCATGCTAACAAGGACATTAAACTGCATAGTATATGCTCAAATTAAACTAAACTCCAAATGTCTAAAAAGCTAATACAATCCTTATAAAGGTCAGTTAACGCAAATTACAAAAAAGATGCTATTTTCTGCCATTTAACCCTGGCTTCAATTTCATTTGCCATTTTTTCAATATTCCTTGTTGAAATCTCTACTACCACCCCATTGCAAATGAAAAAATGGAAAAACTACATTTAAAACATGTGAAAAGTCACATTTAAATCAACAAAATCAACTATTTTCAATGGGATTATTTCTTCAGTAGAAAGTAGTTCCGCTGAAAACTAGATATTTAGATGTTGCCATGTTATTTGGTTGAAATGAGGATTTGTGTCATTTACATTCACGTTGTTACTGTTTTGCTTCATGATGTTTCATGATTTATTTGTGATCCTTACGTCACATACGCCTTCTCCTCTCCTGCCGCCGGCACATATTCGGCTCTCTCCAGCATCCCCTTTGATTTGTGAGCACATGTCATTGTTGACCATGGGCATGGTCACATTGTTCAGTGCCTCATCGTATCCTGTATCTGAACAGAGAAAGATGTGCAGTGTAAATGTTACAGATATTGTTTCGGTTTGAATAATGGTTCAAATACAAAGTGGCATGGCATATGGGTGAAAGAAGGCAGTACTTTTGGTTTCCCCCCATCCATACATGGTGCAGTTGGTGCCTTCGGCGATGTGACACTCTTTTACTGGAAGATGAATAGTGGAGGCACCTTCAGACACAGGGGCAGGACTAGAACAAACACAAAAAGAGTCATAAATCACACACAATAAAACACAACATATGCACACAAATAAGAGTCACATAATGCAAATAAAAAGGGTTTATAGATCAATACAGAAGATTAAACATTTTTCCATATCACCAGTTGTGCTCTAATATTAGAATCTTAAGTGAGTGGAAACCTAGTGAGAGGTTGAGAACTTACTCTGCTAATTTCAGCATAACCAGGTTGGATCCTTCTGGGCCGCAGATCAGCCGAGAGATGCGAAGTCTCGGGTGACTTGAGGACTCGTTGAGGTGGCGCAGACCAACCTGCACACTGTAATCCCTGAGATCTGGAACGCTGGTGACCACAAGGACCAAGATGTAAATTGTACACCCACAGCATTGTTACTTATAGAATAGCCAGCTGCTCTACATATGTAACCATGGTGACAAGTGATGAACGTTAAAGCCTGCCTTACAAGCTGGACATGTGGGGTTTGAAAGAAGTGGGAATTTAGGCCGGCAGTGGTGATATAATGAAAGGTGCTATCAAGTTGCATTATGGGAAGAGTAAGATCCATTGTTACTGGAGCTTGATCCATACTAGAGATTCAAATATATCTTGCCCTCTGCTACTGTTTTTAGTAAGTGCAATACTAAATTGCTGGAGTACCACTTTAAGGGACTGTAGAGAAAGTGAGCCTCGCTTACACCTACAGTGGACTTCTTTTTAAAACATTGCTAAGAAAGGGCAGTAATCAGTGTTCTGCTATGCAAAATATAGTTTTTATTTAAGTATTGCATGTGGTCAGCAGAACTATATACTAGAAATAAACATGTTAAACACAAAAATCCAGGTGTAGTTTGGGATTCTATGTTGCACGTTTTTGCAAGTTCTTCGCAGAAACATGATCACAGCTATTTCATTTGAAAAGTAATTTATCCTTTTTGCAAATATACAAAATGTGAGGACAGAGAAATATGAGCAAGACAAAAAGCAAACCATGGTTTTCCCACAACACACACTGGGTCTACAAATATCAGCTGAAAGCTACTGATGTACACCACATGCAATACCTGCAGTACTGTACAGAAGTACAGAGATAGGGACATTTTCTTTAAAGCCACTACTTACAGATGTAGCGATACTATATGTATATGATTGACTCTGACATAGTCAACTGCAGAATTTAAACAGATCTGCAGGCCAAAACATTCAGGTCCATATCTCAGGTTATGGCCTGTCTGGGAGTGAGTAACTCCCAGTGTCAGCTTCACTTTAAGCAATGTTAAAACAAAAAGCAGGAAGAGAAGAAACACATTTGAGAGTAAATGAGTAAGTGGAAGAGGCAAATGAGAGAAGGAATTTGGGTCAAGTTTGCCAGACAGAGAATTAAAGGAGTAAGTATCAGAAGGAGGACTGCCAGAAGTATCAGAAGGTGAAGTATTACCAGGAGGTGAAGCACTGTTGGTCTGTCAAAACCCAGTCTTCTCTTATCAACGAACCCCCGCACAAATGAACTTTCCTAGGAAGATTTAACAGGACAATGGTCACCATTATGGTAGGTATAAAGGCATAAAACATGGATAAAGGACATTTTGTAAAAACACCGATGACATAAAATGACTTACTCTCTTTGGATGCTTACAACCCAGCTGCCATCGGTACCTCGCACTTGGTGTCCTCCAACAATTCTGGTGTTTATATGCACAAAGCATGATATCTTGGGCCGAGTTAGAGCTAAACAAGAGGACATTTTTTTTATGCTGCATGTTAGATGGATGTATTATTTACATTTCAATGGGAAAAAGAAACTTCAAAAAGGCAACCATAAAACATGATTAGTTTAGTCAGGTACATGACAACAGAAGGATTTGATATAAAGAGTAAAAAGGAAAAGGGAGGAGATTAGAGATAAGAGGACGAGGAAGAGGATGAGGATTAGACTGGTAAAAGTCAGATAAGCAAAAATGATACCCACTGTTTGGTTGAGGAGCCACTGTGGCTGATTCACCTGATTGAAAAAAGAAAAGCACAACATTAAGAAGAGGCCAAGGAGCAGCAGGAAACACTTCAGACCACTGACCATACATTGACACACAAAGCATGAAACCTCACTGAAAATGACACCCTTCTTTCTTTTATAAGACTTATCTCTGAGTCTGAATCATTGTTGGAGGCTCTAACAGTCAGCAACCACAAGAAATAAATTTGCTCAAGACCTCAAAAGCTTCATGGAAGATATGTTTTGCATTATGGAAATTATTGTGCAGCATTTTGAAAGAGGCTCTTCAATGCAGCCAGACCTGCATCTGTTTGCTGTTTGAACGTCGTGTACTCCAATTGGACAAAACCATGGCTAAGAGATTACGTAAGCCACCAGCCGAGCTGTATAACAAACAGTTCTATCATTTTAGTTGGAGTCAACAAAGTTAAATCATTTGTGTTATTTCCTTGTTCCTGCACTCATACGCCAACACTGTCTTCTTCCATGTATTAAATGCCAATCAATGCTTTTTCAGAAGTGCTGATTGGACAGTCTTGAAAGGCTCAAGATGTGTAGTGTGCAAGCGACAAGCAGCACAGAAATGTGTGTCAACTTTTGCGTGATGTAAATATAACTGAATATGGTGACAGGTTTTGAGGAGTGGGACAAGCAGTATTAGTTTCTTTTCAAAGCTTTCTGCCATCGTTGTTGGCGTTTGTTCAGAGTCTGCTGCTGACCTTCCTTCACATCTTACAGTAATGTACTTTCACCACTGTGAACGTGACAGCATGCAGGACACATGGGGTAGCCGTCATGCGCATACAAATGCATATTTAAGGGCAAGTATATCGCAAGCAAAGTGCGCAAAGCTGCCTTCAAATGTTTGGTAAGTGCCAGTTTTTGTAATTTCCTGAAACCAACAATCCACACCTGCTTTCTTCAGCAGTTCGCCCACAGGTGTGAAAATGCCCAGCGCTCCAAACAGAAACAAAATAATTTCTCCACGATTCTCACATTTCACTACAGCATGTACGTACACATGTATCAATTGCATCTGTGTTGGCAGCAATAGAGATGATGTCCTTTCAAAAATGTTACCAAAACAGGGATCGAGTTCTAAACAACAACACTGATGGGAAGATACCCACTCCGTTTGTGAACACACACCAGGAAATGTGACAACCGGTTTGCTGTAAAGGCAACATTTTATCTTCTGTAGCCTGCTCATTTTTCACTTGTACCAACAAATACGTTACCACTGTATCAGTAATCCCCCTCCTCCTCACTTTGACAAGAAGCCTCTAGCTTTAACTTGAGTGGATGCCATTTTTTTTGACTAGTGAACAATGCTTCTGACCTTGTTCTGAAAGACAATCCACCATAAAACAATTAGTTTTTTTTGCCGCAAGTTAGATGAGAAGACTGATGCCACTCTCACGTCAGTGTGATAAATGTGAAGCTACAACCAGCAGCTGGTTAGCTTAGCACAGCACAAAGACTGGAAACAGCTAGACTGGCTCTGTTCAAAGGTAACATAATCCGCCTAGAAGCACCTCTAAAGTTCACCAATTTACATGTTATATCTCGTTTGTTTCATCCACACAAAATCTGTGTGTAAAAACGATATGTTGTGGCTTTGCAGGCGTTTTGAGTCTTTGTGCCAAGCTTATCAGCTGCTGGCTCCACCAACATATTTACCATACAGACAAGAGGGGTATTGATTTTCTTACCCAACTCTTGGCAAGAAAGCAAATAATGTCAAAATACTCCTCCTTTCTGCTAAATACATCACTAAACAATTGCACTATACAACATTAAGCATCATTCACATTCCTTCTATTATGGTGAACTGAGGATCTGTTAATATTCATGGATGATGTAACACAGATTTATCTACTGTTACAGAGACAGACATTAAAAGAGACAAGGTTATGTAAGCCACTCACAGTGCTTCAGTTTGCAGTAGTCCCAGACCAAACGGTTATTTGGATTGGTGTAACACCAGGGGCCATGTTTGTCCCGGTCCGGGTTCCGGCAGTAGTTCTTCTCCAGGCCTACATGGGATTCTGTAGAGTGAGAATCCCCACTGTAAAACACACAAATACAGATTCTCATATTCCATGTGTCCTTTTGCACATAGTGTATCAGAATTAACAATGGGCCACGTCTCATGAAGACTCATACACACTCTTGCGCTCTAAAATACGCAAGCATGTGTGCACCTGGAGCTGAACACACACTGTCACGCACGTACAGTACATACGCACTGTAGGTAACCATGGTATGACTGGAAAGTTTGACTCCGGCTTTCCTATAGCGCAATGAATCCTCTGCATTCGCTGCACAGAGCCCGTACAAGGAAATGCAGAGTTTTGTGAAGAGTGCTCATGGGAGTATGAAAGTATGTACTCTAAGCATTCAGCAGGGCTCAGACCAGCAGGAGCCACATCCTCTATGGAACGATTTGGATGTGCTCCCAATATGTAGGAATTCACATGTAATTGTGTGTCTTTTTGCAGTGTTCCACTTGGCTCTAGGAGAATTGAACGCAATATTTGCAGATATCCAACATATCACTGAAAAGCAATTACTAGATAGGAGTTTGGACTTCGGACACACACACACAAAAATAATGCTAAGCGATGGACAACAATTTGTCAGGGGGTGAGGATAATTCCACTTCCCAGGAGAATGTTAAACAAGCTGTAGCTCTTAGCAGTTTTTCCTGGGATGACTCTTGACCTTGACATGAGTAGACTCGCTGGCTGCAGTCTACGCGAGGGAGCTGATTGGCTTTGATCTACTTTCCTCAGAAAGCACTTCCTGGGGTCAGGAGTCTGCTCTGGAACATGTCCATCTGTCTGTGCCATTTTGGCTTTTAAAATTCCTGTAAATTAAGTAATTCCAACAGCCTGACTTAACCATGAAGCAACAACCATGGAGTGGGCAACCTTCCTGTCATGATGGGTCACTTGCAGAGCCCCGGGGTTTCCTCTCGTCAGTTAGATGAATAATAATTGGGCCTGGTATTGACCCCTGAGGAACCCCTGATTTCCTCTTGCTGTTTGTTTTCACTGCTTAGCCTCATTCATATGAAAGGGACTTTCACAAGACAATGGGGAGCTAAGTTGTCAACAAACACTCATCACCTGAGCTGAAAAGAATGTCAGCCTCTTTAGGAAATATCTCAGTTTTCTCAGTACAGCTTAAGGTTGACTGGGTGTTAATAGAATGAGCAAAACAACACATTTAAATATGCAGAAGAAATTACTTTGTTACCTGTTTATGTGATGTGACCAGTTTGCACAGGGAATCCCGGATCGAGTTATGGATAAAGTGCCCCGGTACGTCTCTCCATTGTCTTCATAACACTCTGAGGAAGAACAGGATGAAGTTACTTAAAACCATCTTGTTAAATATTCCCTGGAGTGCATATAGAATTACTGAGCCAGGCTGTTTCTATAACACCTGAATGCAATTAGTAAGTGGGCAAAGAGCTACATACATGATTTGGGTGATGTCTGTCTTTCTCATTGACGCAAACATAACATAATCCATCCCTTTGTGGTTTGAATCAGTTTAATGTCATGGGACCTTTGTAAACGGTGGTTCTCAAATGTAATAGAAACATTAAACCTTACTATGTCTGGTCTTAAACAGAATCAGAAGAGTGGCTATAGTAAGTAACATGCTTGCTGCAGTTTGACATATGATCTTTTTTTGTAAATGTAAAGCAGAGAAACATGGGAAATGACAGCGAACGCTATGGCCAAGGTCTGGTGTTTTTGTTCTTCCATGAAATGGAATTCATTGGGCAGCATGCTGCCAAGTGGCCCAGTCCTACGGGAGCAATATAGAAAATGTCTGTAACTCCACTTTGCAAAAATATGACATAGCTTTCAAACCATTTCTAATTCTGTATTTCAATCACAAGCAAGAAACATCATGGAAATTTCTTAGTAATTTACAAGATATTTGCCATTTTTTTGAAGTTTGGTGCTTAGCAAACATTGATAGTCTTAAAGGAATAGTTTGACATTTTGGGAGATATGCTTATCTGTATATTTACAGTACAGATAAATGAGAGGTATCAGTCTTCTCATCTAATCCTCTGCAAGAAAACAAATAAGCGTATATCACAAAATGCTCACTTGTTCTTTTAAGATTGAAGTTGTACAGTAATTTACCTATTTTTTGTGTGGCCTCAGCATCACACCTGGGGATGTGGGTGCAGTTGGCTATCCTCTGATTAGGGTCTGTAGTGAAGCACCATGGATAATCTGCACCATCAGGGTTACGGCAGTAGTTCTCTCTGAGGTCTCTATAACACATACACAAACTACAATTTAAATGATGGTGCTGACGACTGTATTATTTACAGCAAAGCTATGATTTTTAAGTTTCACTTTCATCACTTTTCCTTTGGCATTTCAACAGTCAAATGCACAAACTGAACAAATCACCTCTTTGACACAGCCAAAGGAATTTAATCCAAGCTATCAGGGGCCATGAAACAAACATTACTCACTTGCATTTGAAGATCTGAGGGAGGAAGGAGTGGTTATGGGGAAACTGGGAGTCCCAACGCTGACATGTCACACCCTCTGGAGTGACATTCATTGTGCCTCTGTAATCTGTGCCCTTTCCCTGGACACAAGATGTTGTTACATTGACATCTGTGTCCTCACTTGAGTCAGAGTCTGGCAAAGAAAGAAATAAGACAGAAATTGTTATTGTGAATGTAAGCAAGGGAAAGAAGGCACAGGGAAAAGAGTGAGATGTAGAAGCAGAAGGCAGGAAGGAGGGAGGGAAACAAGGAGGGAAATATTAATCCCCAGAAGAATGTGTCATGTTTAACCTAGAGACATATGATCAAAAACAGTAGCACTCCCCTCGATCTCAACTCCGATAGGAAACTTTCTGTGTATTCATAACACTGGTGTCCCACATTCTTGCACGTAGGGACATCCACAACAATATGCAATATTTGACTTGCTGATGGTGCACAATGTCGCAGTTTGTTGTAAGAAAAACCTGGAACCTGATCATATTGATGAATACATCTTTGGCTCAACATTAAATATTAAAATTCAATTTCTGGTGAATTTGCTTATTTCAGCCAAACCAAAGATATCACATCCAACCCGGTCTGGTTGGGGCAACTTTATCCACCGGAAAACTATTCCAAACATCTTCAGATGGAATTCTGCTTTTCAGCAGTGCAGGGATTGCAGAACACAGAGAGCAACTTCTCCCCTCAGGATTTCTGTCTCTGTTTCTTTAGCCTTTGACAAATGAGATGGGAGAAAATGGAGGAGGAAAGGGAATGTTTTCAAGCAGAAATGAGAAAGCGGATGGAAAAGAGAGATTCTTTGGCTTGATGTAATGCATGCCAGTGTCTGTGTGCACTGTGTAGTACAGGTCAGTGGTTTTTATCTTTCTGAGGGCAGGCATTGAGGGATGCACACATCTGGACAAATGCAAACCTCCACCCTCGCGGTAAATCATAACATGTACTGTAAAGTGTCTGACAGAGACAAAGAAAGATGCTCTGTGTGTTTGTGGGTGCACATGTGGGAATATTTCATTGTGCTTTCAAAAAGAAAAGAATGAGCAAATTCCCCAACAGTGTAACCTCTTTTTGGCATCCATTCGTTTTCTTTTCCCACTGTCTTTTGTATTACTTATGAAGCCAAAGTTATCTAAACTGCAACCCTGTCAGACTGCAACCCTGTCAGACTATACCAAATGTGACTCAAGTGAAGTTATATTGTCTATCCCCTCAACATACATGTGTAAAAATATTTACATACAGTGCCATATCAAATGTATTAATCTGTAGATTATTTATATGATAAACCAATTGCCACGGTCCAAAAGATATCAAATGTGCAGTGAAAAGCCTCAACTCCTCAAATTTGAGAGGCTGGAACCACAGAAAATTTGGCATCTCCTCTTGATAAATAAATTTAGGTTACTTTATGTAACCTCAGCTCTCTGAGGAGCACGAGTGAGACGTCGGATTCGCCCCCTTGCATATTCACAGAGGCCCTGAGAGGCTGGCAGTCATGATGTCAGCATCAGTACCCAGAACCTTTATATAGAACTTATGCAGCAATGCTCATAATTCAAAGAGAACTGAAACGATTAATCATTAGATTAGATTAATTTTCTGATAATTGATTAATCAACTATTCTTTTCAGCACTAATATACAGATTGGGGACAAAATAAGGCAAACTCAATATAAAGTTTCTTTGTAAGGTGTTGGACAATCACAAGCCACAAGAACAGTTTCAGTGCATCTTGACATGGGTTCTATAAACCTCCGACACCCTACTGGAGGGATGAACGCCATTCTTCCAAAAAACATTCCCTCATTTAGTGTCATAATGATGGTTGTAGAAGAGTGTTTACCCAAAATCTTACATTGGCTGGCCTGAGATCTGGTGGCCACTATCCCTTTAATTTGTTACTTGTTCGTACATATCATGATTTTCATACCACTAAAATAACCATTAGACCTACTGATGGCCATGTGACGCATCTCTGTATAGTAGCCTCAATTGTTATAGCTCCCTTTTACAGCCCCTTGTCATCTGTGAGTGGTCTCAGTTAAAACACTTCTGGCTCTCTGAAGTCTGTCTTTACAAACAACCTATGCACTCTTCCTTGTTGAGGTAGAGGGATTTAAAACCAACCACAACATAAAAACACCCAGCTGGGTAAACAAATGTCTTTTGAGACTCAGCAGGGGAGAAGAGGGGCTTTTTTCTTCAGCTCACCCCAACTACTCCAAAACCACAATAGGCCTGTATGTAGCAAACCCCCTGGTGCCCTCAAACCACTAGCTGGTAGTACCCAAACGCTGTCCGTCTGTCCAAAAACCAAGCAAGGGTCGTCAACACTATATCCTCTTTTGAATCTTATAATGGATTCCTACTGTATGATACATATAGTTTTAAGGTTGCAAGGGCACTAGATGTTGGGAAAATCTAGAACCAGCCATAAATCACAGTTAAACAATAATTTGGTCTTCAGTTGATTTGCTGAAGGCTTTGTCCACAAAACCCAAGCCCCAGAGAGTATATACAGTACATAGGCCCTTACCACACACAGTGACGTTGCAGTATTCCCACTGAGTTTTGGGATCCATGGTGTAGCACCAGGGACGAAGACGATTATCTGGGTTACGGCAGTAGTTGTCCTTTAAATCTTTGTTTCGATACCTGAGAGAGGAGACAGGGAGGAAAGAGAATAGGAGGGAGAGAAGTAAGTCATAACAAAGGGCGAGGTCTGCCTCTCCTGAGTATTAGCGTCATTTCTTTAAGCATCTGTCATGGGTGTGTGCAGCATTGTCCGTGAGAAAGGTTAGTATGCGATTATCAGCTTTACAGCTTACTTTTTGGGCTGGAAGTGGTGTTTGTGAGGTCTTGTCGAGTCCCATCTCTGGCACTCTTTGCCACTCTCTGTATGGTCCATTTTGGCCCGGTAACCTTCCCCATTACACGTCATACAGACTTCTGTCAACAAAGAAAACAGTAATTATCAAAAGTGTCTTTTCTCTACTAATGAATGCAAACATGACTTGTTACTTCAAGATGGAAATAAACTACAATAAACACTGATTAAATGTTAAAATGCCTCTGGAAAAGTTACACGATTGCTTCTTTCTAACATCAATCTGAGCTATTTTGGCCAAATCTTATTGTCCAGTGATGTCGTTTGGGAGGGTCTTACCCTCTGAACACTGTGGTATGCCACACTCCTCAGCTCGTACATTGGGGTCCGTGGTGTAGCACCACGGACCACCAGGATCGTTGTTGGGATTCCGACAGAAGTTCTCCCTCAGGTCTTGTGTTGGGTACCTATCAGGATAAAACCTACAGGGGAGTAGACAGACATATTAAAAGTGTTAACTGATACTGTAAGCTGTATAAATACATCTCAGGGAGTACTTGCACACTTGGCTGCTCCAGTGGTGTATACAGTGCAGTACCTGCCTGCTAGTGATCTCAGTAACAAGCCAAATAAATTCAAACGATGTGAGCTTCATTCTGAGAAATGCTAGTGCCCACAGTGATACTGGGTTACATTTTAAATCCTGGAATCAGCACTCATTGAGAGCTTATGCAAAGTATGTCATCAGTGCATTTCTTCACTCCAGGTTTGCACCTTTTGCATGATCGCCTTACTGATTCCTACCATATCCCAGCTCCCTCATGTGTGAAGCAGCCAGACTCTGTTACAGCACAGTAACCACCAACAGCACAGAACCATGCTACGAACCACTTGGAGCAGCCCAAGCAGGTCTTTTGCTGGCAGCCTTTGAACACATTTAAACCTAATCCCTCTCTGTCAACGGCTACATCACATCAGTGTGAACGAGCGACTGTAAGACTGCAAGAAAAAGAATCTGGCTAGTCCAAACATATGGCATGCAACAATGGGGACCTGCAGGGATCCCTGTACTAAATGGACAGTGTGTGAAATTTGTCTTCTGTCAGGGCAGGATGATGAAAAGCTGTCATGTCAGCACCCCCGATCCATGCTGACCACATTCCCCCCTCCCACCCAGGGAGAACTGGGGGGGGGGGGGTTGGGTCGACAGGAGAAAATGTTGTGGAGAAAAAGGGTGAAAAGAAACAAATGAAGTGACTTAGTTGAGTGAAAATTGAAGAAAAATTGAGCATAATGGAGTGAGCAAAAGGCAGGAGCTAAGTATTTAATTGATGATGTAAAAAGACGTAACATGTGCAGAAAAAGCAAAAAGAACCAGTCCACCCTTCCTTCTGAAGCTCGTCTGAACACTCTACTCCAGACAATGACTCTTTCGTTGGGGGAGTCTGCTCTGCTCTCCCCTCGGTGCCCTGGGGCTTACACAAGGCTTCTACACTAATCATTCACCCCAGAACCAGAAGAAATCTCAGGAATCTAACATAGCCAAAAAGAGAGAAAGAAGGGGAAGGGCCTATCTACAGATCATAGGAAGAGAAAAATATAACAGGGTAAAGACTAACAGAAAGATTTCACTTATGTAACTAAGACAAAACACTTGTTACCCTTTGCAGCACACTGCCAAGCGACAAACCTCACATCTGTTGTGTGTAACTCACAAGATCAATGTATTTCTTTCATAATACAGTATCCTTAATGTATAAATGGAATTACAAGGTTCCTTACTTTCCAAAAATGTTGCATCTGGTGAGAGTCCGTAAAAGGCCGCAGCATGGGAGGAAGTTCGCCATAATGATGTTGCGCTAACAGATGTTGGCCAGCGATTCATCTCCTTGCCAAAGTCTGTTCCCATCGGAGTGCAGGCAGACACTATGCACACATGCTTCGCTCTCTGGGCTGGCTAAACATATTTGGATATCACTAAAGATGAAATCTAGACCTGAAGTAACTGCTGCAGAATGTCTAGTAACATGCACCTGGTGAACAAACAGCCTTGCTTCAGTGCTACAGCAACCAAGGGAAAAAGAGTATTCGCAGATTAAAGGAAATTTTGGGAAATGTGGTAATTAATTTTCTTGCCAAGAGTTAGATAAGAAGATCAATAGCACTCTCATTTTTGTACGTTAAATAGGAAGCTACAGCCAGGAGACAGTCATCTTAGCTTAGCTTGGCAAAAACAATGGAAACAGCTCGCCTGGATCTGTTCAAAGGTGACAGAATCTGCCTACCTGCTCACTAATTAACAAGTTACCATCAGCTGAGCCATGCTAGCTGTTTTCCCCCTGTTTCCAGTCTTTCTGCTAAGCTAAGCTAACTGGCTGTTGGCGGCAGCTTAATATTTACCGTGGTATCAATCTTCTCAACTAACACTCGGCAACAAGCTGCAGCAATGTGTTTCTATAACTCCCAGTGGAAATGTGTAGAAAAAAATAATAGAATGAGTCTTTGTGAATAATTAAATTATTGCCATGTTATCCATTATTCATTAATATGAACTGAAATTTTCCATTCCATTTCATTCTCCACACTTGGCTGGACTTCAAAACACACTTCTTTCAGAGCCTTGGTACAAACACTAAATATAGACAACAGGTGGAAGTCCCATTCCTGGAAGGGAACCTCCTGAGAAATCACCCCTGCCCCACGGTGATCGCTCAAGCATGAAAATAATAGTTACCTGCAACTCAAATGGTGCGTGGTTCATTATGGCGGTAATTCTCACACAGCGGGACAGTCCCATGTTAGGTAACCCCACAGTGGCACTAAATCTCCCTTAAGTAAAGCTCCCTTTGACCCTTTGAAAGATAAAAGTTGCTGACAAGCCAGGGCGATGCTGTTGGACATTACATTTGCCATCTGGGACGGGGACTGGAACCTTGTGTCAAATAAACAATGACAAAGTATTCCTAATGTGAAGAGCTGCTTCTGGAAAGGGAATGGAAGCAGAGAGGAAAGGAGAGGATGGGGACCAACACGTATGTGTTTTAATTGAGAGGGATCACTGAACTTGTATTTTCTCTCAGTATGTCTGTGGCTTTGTGAGCTCAGCTGGACAACAGACTGAACGTGACTTCAGTCTATACATTTTAGCACCTTCTTTCTCCCCTTCTACCCCTCTTCTGTCTATTTTTCACTCTGCACTTCTTCAAACTCTTTTTATTCTGTCTCTTAATCCCCCCCCCCGCCGCAGTTAAAATATCTCGTAACTAATGAGCCTCAATAATGAGATGCTGGCACAGAACCATCATCACTAATTCACTGCTTGTAGCAGAGTGAAAACATATTTGGGATACACCTGATGGCCTACAGTACAGCAGAAAAACAACCTCATAGGAAAGGGACATCCCTGCATGTGTTGAAAGAAATCTGACTTAACTCTGGCTAAAGGTTCACCCGTCTCCGAGCCTCCACCTTCCTTTAACCCCAGAGGTGCAAGGGGATGATCTGAACAGCAATAAATCAGCTGCGGAGGCCTGTTCAATATCAGACACAGAGGAAAAGAGAAGGAGCATCCAGGAAGGTGGTGGGAGCTTAAAGATTAGAGAAGCAGGCTTTGAAGGCTGCTGGTTCAAATCTACAGGAATCTGGCGAGGGGAAGTGAATGATTAACACCTTCCACTCCTTAAAAAGTGTCACGCAAGCAAGGCACTATATACTCAAGGTGACATGTGAATGTTTGTAACCATGAGTCCTCTCATGAATATCACCCACTCCAACAAGAAGGTACTTTTTTGTTGACTTTCTTGGTTAAAAGAAAAAAATAAAAAATAAAAGAGAGGACTTACGTGTGCTCATTGATGTTATTATCTGCCCAAGCTTGGCAAGTGATGTTTGACTTCGTCCAAGACCTCCTCCCTCTGTAGTTGTCCTTGGTGCCGATGATACATTCCCTTATATAATCTAAGTAGGAGCAAAGGCATAAAAAGCAGCTGAAAACATCCATTCATGTTCTCTCTGTGATACAAGCTGTCCCTGTGTACTCTCTGTGTGCCAATTTATACAGAGTTAAGTCAATTAAAAGTTGATTTGCGTTCGCTGCCTTGACCACCTGGAATACATTTTCCCATGTATGGTCACAATAAGACGTTTTTACTGCAAGTGTTATTCCCAAAACCGACATCTCCCTGAAGTTCATTAAATGTCACCAAAAGTGCTAGATTCCATAGTCTGCCGTGCAGAAAAGCCTTTGCGTTCCAAATGTAAACAATGAATTTCTTTTGTTTACACTCCACTTAAGTCTGCTAGATTTTTATACATGTGAATCACCTACAAACAATTTGCCTACGTACATCCCTCTACGCACCTAAACGCTCTCATGTGAAGAGACACCTGAGCGCATTAGCTCAACCCTAAGAGACGTAAAATGACGACGTTCACCTTTCTTTTCATACAACGTGAAGTTGACGTTGGCCTGCTTCTGCACACCGTGGGTGAAACGGTCAAAGGGAAGCAAGTGGCATTTCCTGTTGTGCCGATGAAAGTTGAAAGCCCTGTAGGAACACGCGGGAAGTAGTTGAGAGATGAAGACACGATAAACAACAAAAATATGTAAATACTGCATCTGCACAGGAGGAGGAGGAGGAGTGAGGGGAACCTGCCCACGAAAGAAACCATGTGCTGCATTTCAGGGAACCAGAGACAGAAAATGCAAGTCACCTGCAGTTGAAGTTTTTCTTGACCTTCTTGCACTTGCGGGCGCAGTGTTCCTGCGATCGGCTGTTTCGTACCAAAGAGGAATGAGGACACTCTGTGCAAACCAGCATGTGACTCTCAGTCTTCTCATACTTCTGCAATGACTGGTGAGTCTTTTTACAAAAACCTGCAAGTACACGAGGACACAGCAACAACAAACGGTCAAAAATGCAATGTACACGACATGACATGAGAACACGTCAGCCGTGGTACAGCCTTCAACATAGATTCACTGCTGGGTTGGAAGGACATGGGCCTGCTAATGCCAGGTTCATTACACGTGGGACTTACTGCCTGTTTCTGACTTGGCCCATTCACACGAACATCCTAGTTATAAGCATGACTGGGAATTGTTTCTGAAAGCTCAGAGTTATCCGACTTGGTGCTTAGTGATACAACAGTACAGGCAAATAAAGATGGCTGATCACGTCAGCCAAAGCATAGCACTATAGCCCACGTTTTATTGACAGTGCTATATTGTATATTGTAAGTATTTTTAACCCTTTACTCGACAAACATTTTAATTATACAACTGTCTTAAGCTGTCCAATGACGTAAAGGACTGAAAGTCTTGAACATTGGCTTATTCCCCAGCTCTACCATCCATCCAATATGGTGTAAACGCTGCAAAAGTGCTTTTTGTTGTTGAGAGGTGGACAGTTTTGAGTCATCATCTGTCTCCCATACACTTTATTTTTTCTAATTAATTTGCCACGAGGTTGCTTGATTACTTACTCTGCCATTCACTTGCCTCTGCAAAGTTATTTAATATCCCTTTTCTTTTCTCGTTTCCTGCCTGTATCTACACTCAGTCAAGTTAAGGCAAAGTGCAAATATGTACAGTATATTCAACGAAACCATGTGGGATTATTTTGTCTTCTCGTCAATGACAAAGCATCAAACATTACTCCAATGCTGGGAGACATGGCCAGACAATTCACTGCTGCAGTCAAGGAAGACGAACATGTCAATTTGATGAGAATATTTCCTGGGGTTTTCTCCTGGTTTGACTATTAGAACAGCAGGAAGCATGAAAACTGGTTTCAGGGTCTTGGCACGGAGGAAGTGGAGCAAAAACAAAATGATTTCAATGTCATACATTGAACTTGGTGGCCAGCTGTCAACGAAAGCATCCTTCAACTACAGTTTGCTTCAGCCCTCATGCTTGTTGGCACGTTAGCATCTCCACTGCTGAATCACACTGAAACATCGTTGTGCCAGTCAATCACAACTCTGCCGTTCTGCAACTCTCGACTGAACCTTTCGGATCGTGCTTCAGCTGTGCTGGCCAAACCAACGTAGGAGACTAGTTTGTCTGTCAGAAAAGCAAGTATGAAGTGTGTCCAAGATCAAAGCCCAGTTTAAAATGCCCCCCAGCACTCCTGCTTCAAACCAAGGCAGCTGCCTGAGAACTGCAGGGCGAGTGCAGAACTGCGAAGACGGCTAAGAGAACAGAATGATCCCTCCAACAGGCTGATGTGCTCCAGTGTCTCAGTTGGAGGCGTCATGTGCATGAAAGCATTTTACATTTTCACAGTCTTTGCTACTTTGTGGTTTTTGCATGTGTATGGTTACTGTAGATACATTTAATGGATATCCTGTATTACAACAACCTACATTCACAAGTGCTTAACGGTCACATAAGATGCAGTCAGGATGACTTTTTTCATCATTTCTACTAACAAATATTTTATAGTCTCAGCTTTGGTATCCAACACGTACGAAAAACGTACAGTATGTGGGGAAAATCTAAAACTGTCAAAGCTGGAAAAAGGACACATTATGATTCATTCTTGTTTTATTTATAGGCCGTTGTTGAGAGCCATTTCTTTTAAAGAAGTACATCAGACGAGAGTGATATCATTGCAATGACATAGCATAATGTATACGAGATCCAAGTGGGTTCAAAAGCAGGACAAAACCATATTTTAAGTCCAAATCCTCTGCGATATAACTCATTCATTTTTACCTGGTGGAAAAAGTTAAGAGCCCATCTTTCAGCAGAATGGAGCTCTACTGCAAATGCTGCATTTCTGGGGGCTGCAGCAGCATCTTTAAATGCATTATGTGTTTAGTTGCAATAGTTTTCTGTTTATAATTAGGGGCAAGTGCGGAATAAATCACACAGGAAAGTCTCATGCTACTGAGTTACAGCTACATGCTCCTGTGCCAAGATCCGACACAAGACGTTGTGTGTACTTAGGATATTGTAAACTGTGGCGCGTTTAGAGGTTCCTCCTGGGTTGAAAATGGTTTTTAGAGAGAACGTGTTATTAACGTTTGGGCTCCACTGGACCACATCTGGCACTCATCACAGTGTTGTTCCAGCCCCGACGTCTGGCCAGGCTGCTCAATTAGATTTCACTTAGTCTCTTCCTCTCCTCGCAGTCAGACTCCTGCTATCTCCAAATCCCAAACATTTGCTGAAGTCGGAGATTATAATAAAAATGTGCTCAATGGGCGAGAAAGAGAGGTGAGATTTAATGAGAAGAGGCAGCAATAGCCGACAGGAACAGGTCCGAGTCGCTGGTTTGGCCTGAAATATGCAGAGCGGAAAGGTGAACGAGTGACACCCTGACCTTCCTCAGAAACGTCCACTTAGGAGCCCTTGAGCCAAGAACTTAGGCTTGATAATTATTTTAAGACAAGCTTTCCCGCAAAATAACCTGTCAAAAATGCAATACCGATAGTCACACAATAAATCCATTTTAAGGCAGCGTTGAGGAGAAACTGTGTTGTATGAACAACAGGAAGGTAGCAGGTTAAAGGTGTGCCTCTGTCTGGGAATTAAGCAAACATCACATCTGCTTCAGAGAGCACAAAATGTGGAGCCAGCAGCAGCAGCCAGATGTTCCCACCCCCCTTCTCCAACACACCCCTCTCCCTCACACACACACACCTTTTCTATCTCTCTACCGGGACAAACGCACGAATACCACAGTCCGGGGCGCGCATTTTACTTCCCCCGTCTGCAGGGCGGTCAGGGGTCAGGGGTCAGGGTGGGCGCCCCTGGAGGCGGCAACTATGGATGCAGCGCGTTGCTCGGTGCCATGTCAGCGGGGCGGATGTGGACCGTCTCTGCAGCCACCGAATAGCTCGTTTGGGATGCGGCTGCATTACAGGTACACGTGTGCTGCGTCCTCTTAGGTCCAGCTGCTGAAATCCCCACGACCTGTATCAAAAACTGTCAAATGCCAAAGCGGATGCACTTCAAACCAAGCGCGTTGGCCCGGGATTCCACCTTTAGGCACCTGGGATGGCACAGAGGAGACTCTCGGCTGATCAAACATCGCTGCACGGAACAATGTCAACGGGTCTTTAGATCTACTTACTTTCTGAGCCAATGGCAAACCGACATGACGGGACCTCCCGGGGGGGGATCAGTGGGGTTATTATGGGGAGGAGCAGTTTGATGAGCTGCGCAATTATTTCATTCAAAGATTTCATCGTAGGCCCATTAAACAGCAAATTAAAGCCTCGATGACAGACTCGCCCCGATCTTTTAGAATAAATAGCCCTGAGTGAGTTCTTCTCACATCTCCGGGTGAATTATCGCGGTAATTAATCAAAGATTGATCCGTATCAGCTGCGCAAGACGGGGCTCGCGAGCAGGTTCATTCAACGCCACTAATTAAAAAACAACGTGTACATCTTTAAAGGGAAAGTCCCGACTGACACAGTCCAACATAAAGACATGAGAAATATTAAAATCCCCCCCAACTTTTCCAACTTGTTCCACTTTGTTTCTTTTATCCTTCTCTGTAATCTCTTGCCTTTCTCTTACGTGCGTGTCTCACTTGCTGCACAGACAGAAAAGAAGGAGGCGCATTAATGATGTTAATCCGAGACTAGAATGAATCACAGCAGACTTTCATCATCTGCACGCACGGCTCTTCGTGTCTTACCTGTGTCCAACATAGTGACCACCACACACACCAGAGCCTGGTAAATCCATACGTTTGTCCTCATGGTTGGGAACTTGAAAGCAGGTTATAGAATCCGGGTTAATTGAGCCACAGACTCGGTGGCTGCATGAAGTCCAGAGTGGCTGATCAGCAGCAGAAGACTTGCCTTCCTCTAATAGATGCCACTTTTCCAAGAAGCCACACGTCCTCGGGTCAACCCCCTTTTTTACTTGAGTTTGTTCTCCTCTCTATCAGCGTCTCTCCTCACCAGTGTCAAGTCGCCTGGAATAAATAGCGGAGCGTCCGGTTGCTATTTTCACAATAAGAGCGGATGTGACTCACATGCCCACCGTTCTGCAGATCAAAGTCTGGTGATGCCGCCAGAGCGTCATCCGGAGATCATTCAAGCACATCAACGGGCCACACATGTGAGTCCGTCCCACGCACAGCAATACAACAAGGGTGTATTAATCCACGTCTGAAATTAGGGTCAAAATCGAAATATCTGGGACTTATTATAGAAAGCCAGCCTTAATTGTTTCATGATATTGAAGGCTAATCTGTAGTAAACAAAAATACCAATTAGGTTTACTTCAAATTCTCAAATACTTAATGGTTTAATTGTTCGGTACACCGCCCCCACCCCCAGTTTGGCCAGCTTTAAAATGAAACTTTGGACTTTGGTGATTTGCTTTTATTTTGAAAGTAACATTTCTCATTTACTGGTCATTCTGTGTTTCGGCTAAATAAATTGGTTTGGAGAGCACTTGGTTATAGTGTAGCCTTAACACATCAGGCATTGTAACATCACCATGTGTACTGATGGGTACACATGGCACCACTTCCTAATCAACCACAATGGATTTAAAAGTTGCAACTAACGGCTTAATTAACACTTAATGAATCATTTATAGATCATTTTAAAGTCGTTAATAAGCACACCTTTTAAGTCGCCGGGTTTTGAAAAATCTCTGTCTGGTGGTTATCCTCTTGTGCCATCGTTTTATCACTTTAGTTCACCAGATAGACCCCTGCAATAGACTGTTTGACCTTTTGGGCAGCAGCTGGATCAATATCCATTCAACATCTTACTAACATTTATAATTAAACAATTGACGGATCCCTTTTATTATTATCATTATCTTATTAACATTAATTGTTACAAATGTTACAGCTAACCTTTGCTCAAGGCCTATTAGCAAGTGAGACACTTGTTACCCTTTGCTAATGACTTTATTAAGGACTTGACTCCCCACCCAGAATGATATTCAAACATGTCATCAAATGGGATCTTCTTGACAAGCCCTCCTTTCTGTCTCCTCACTCGCCTCACTTTGGCTCCGCTGAAAAGGCAGATGGGATGTTGTACATGGTGCGCCAAAGAGCACTTGGCACAAAATAGTGATTGCGTCCTCAAAGGAATAGCCAGTTTCAAAATGCCTAATACAGTACATACACAATATACAAAACAAGCAGAAAAGAGCCTACTGAAGTGACCTTAGGCAAGACACTGAAACGGTACTAAATCCTGTTGACAACTCCAACTACACCCACCGATACAAAGAAACTCTGGGTTGTGAATGTGCTTCATTCAGCCGAACAGCAACTTTAAGATTTATGCATGTCAGGACAAAATCCGAACGTTCTCAGTCTGTGTCATAGCTTGTAAACCGCCACTTTCTATGATTAATGTGTTGATTATTGTGACAAACCTGAGACTGAATGGCATAAATGCGATTTAGTGATGCATTGCTATGCCATGTCATGAGAAAGCATCTTTTTTTGTCACACAGGGTCAGCTGTGCTAATGAAAGTCACATCATGACAACGATGAAAAATGTCTATCAGGGACTGAGGGAATATTTGTCCTGCTGTTTAAGCAATCCCCATGAGAGAAGGAGGTATGGGGGGAACACAGTGCCAAGAGTCTATTCATGGCTTATTCCAATGGCACTTTTGAGAGAGACCACTTCCGGCGGCTGTGGCTTAATAGGTAGAGCAGGGCATCCATTAATCCCAGGGTTAGCAGTTTGATCCTGGCTCCTCCTGTCCACTTGTCGAAGTGTCCTTGGGCAAGACACTGAACCCTAAGGAGGCCAGTGAGACCAATCTGCAGAAGTGCTTTGGGAACCGTTAAGGTTGAAAAGAACTTTATAAGCTAATTTACCTCGTTCAGCCCTGTAAAGAACTAAAGTGTTTCTATTATACAAGGATACTATTGGATAAAGCACACTACAGCATCCAACTTTATAATATCCTATATCTTTTATTATAGGTATATTACATTGATTATTGGAGTTTAAAAGTACCACAAAAGGTACAATAAGGTCACTATAAAGACAACATTGAGCACCACAGAAACAGTATAAATCCCTATAGGGACATTATAAGACATGAAGTGTGTGTTAGTGTGTGTGTGTGTGTGTAGGTGGGGCAGCTGGAAGTGATCCTATTTAGGTACCAGCGTACAGGACTTTTGTTGGGCCCTAACCCTTACTTGACAGGAAATCCACACTTCAGCCGTTAACGGGCGGCGGGCTTAAAGCCCTCCAGAGAGAGCAGCAGGGGGAAGAAATGGTTTGAGGTAAATGCCAGACGCCCGGCCCGCCCTCATTAAGACGCGTGCAGGTCATTTCATTTTTCTTTGGTCCCATTCCTCCCTTTTGTCTGCGTGTGTGTGTGTGTGTGTGTGCGCGCAGGAAAGTACCAGCAGGTGTAGAGGTGTGTGTGTGTGTGTGTGTGTGTGTGCTCAGGGGGAAACAGCGGCTCTGGGCCTTGGCAGCAGCAGGCACGGAGGTGCACTGCGCACCGTATACACAATGCACCCGCAACGTCAATCAGTGTCAGTGCAAAGAAGAAATCCAGACACTCAGAAAATCTGTCTCGGAGCACATTTTTGCAGATTGGTACCTTTTGAACTATAGCTAGCCCTGTCCCGTGTGCTCAAGTAAATAAGTTAAGTTTGACAGCTGATTGTGCATCGAGGGAGAAGATATTGGAAGTGGGAGTGCTCTTTCATAACAGACCAAAGCAATGGGAGTATTAACTTCCACAATTTACTTTTTTCACTCAAAGCCCCCGGGCCTATCGTTCCAGTCATTCTGTGGCATTGTTAATTAGAGCATGGGAAGATTGGAAGCGCTATGATGTACATGACTGATGCAACTTTATTTAAACACTAGTTTAAGATCTAATCAGTGTAGCTGACAGCTTTTGCTAAGTCCAGCAGTCTTCTGTCATCACAGGGTTTGTGATTGTATCCTTGCTTTGTTTCTGATGGTTAAGCCCACTGTTTCTGCATTTGCCAAGTGTGTACTAGGGGATGACTGGGCCTACAACACCAGAGAGTTATAAAAATAGTGCAAGTTGTGTAGTAATGACAGAAAACAAACAAATAAAAATTAGGATTGGACTGGGTTCGATTTGCACTTTGTTGGACTTTCCGTACACCAGCACACAGATTGTGCCTTCATTCAGAGAAAAATAGGCTGAAATTTAAAAAACATGTATTTTGTTTGTGGGGGCTCATTCAAGCCATCACAATAATAAAGGTGGTTAAAATCTAACAAAAAATCCAACACATAAAGGTGTTAAAGGCAGTATATTTGTGTTTAATGTTCAGTCTCTTTGCTTTCTCCTCATGCCCACATAAACACACACCTCTTTCAAAGCCTGCTGAGCCACGTAAAGAGGTGTGGACAGGGGAAGTGAGGAGGCGGGGGAGCGTGATCCAGAGAGATGGGTAATGTTCATCATCTGGGAGAGCTGGGAGGTTTTTGACATCAACTCTCAACGCCAGAACTTGTCAGCACTCTCAGAACGCAGCCTCATTTGACTCTTTCTCTGACTTGCTCCTTACAGCGCTATGCCAACATGTGTCATTCTAAAATAAACTCGTTTTTACACACAGCTGATGTGATTATCCAGCTGGCAGCTTCAAGTCTTACAGACATTAAAAGCAGTTGGCAGAATGTAGTTCAAAGGGCCAAAACCACAATTTGCCAATGCACAAAAGTGCAGCGTGTCCCTACAGTGTTGAAGTTCTTTGGGGGAATGAAAAGTCCAGTGCACGCATACTCAGATCATGTAGCTATTTAATAATCCAATTTTGAGTTGCATCCTTTTATTGATAATTCTTATCGCTACTTATATGTTATCTTTTGAGATTTTTGGGAGATATGGATTTTACCTGGACTCACCTTATCAGGGTCCAGGTGTCCATGCCTTGACCTGGGCCATTATCATTAACAGAATTGACCATCCTACATGCAGGATTTTAATGTGTTCCCTCTAATTGCTTTACACCCCAGCTGCCCAAGAATCTCTCCCCTTGTTCCCGTTTCCCTCCATTCCTGCACATGAAGGAGGCTAATCACCGGTGTGATCTCCCCCTTTTCACCTCTGACCCCCCCAAACACTGGAACAACAAGCTCCACACCAGCCCCCCAACCCCTTGACGCTTCCCCCCCAATTAGGAGGGTGCTTTTCCCCTTGCAGATGACAGATGAGGGGTCAGAGGGTTGTCAGACCCCCTTGCTAGTTTCTCCCTGTGCCCACAGAGGGATGGAAACAGGAGGACGTCCTTGCCTTGGGGAGTGACAAAGGAAAAGGTTTAGAGATGGAAGTTGTATTGACATAGATAGATGACTGTCGGAGAACTGGGCACAGGAGCACAAAAATAGTGGGGGCGCTGGGATGGGAAGCAGGCGGGAAATTAGACCTGTTGCATGGACTTAAGGAGATAAAAGGGAAAGCTGAAAGTTGAGACCGAAAAGGGAAAAATTAGACAAAAGAAAGAGTAAGAACAAGTGCTGCGGCAAGACTGAAACATTGTGACATAAAGTGAAGAGAATCAGAGGTCAAACACAGAGACAGTGAGTGGGTTGAAGGATTGAATAACAGAGGTAAGAACAAATGAAATAGAGAACAGGAGAGGAAGAAGACAGAGAGATAAGGGAGCGCTCGCTGTGCTGCAGCAAGCCTTTTGCCTCTGCTGCAATAAAAGCAGAGCTGCAGTCCAATGAATCATGGCGTTGGGGGGCTTTACTCTCTCTGTTGTGTGTTATGTCCACTGCTAATGGCCAGCAGATGTGGAGGTATTTCACAAGTGTGGCTTTGGAAAACATTCCCGCACATAAATCCAATTAGGTTGGACCCTGCACACGAGCTAGCTAGCGAGCAGGGGAGCGTGCTCACGACCGCCCAAACGCGCCACAAACACAGTTGACTTAAGTAATCAGATTTCTCACAGCAGGTAGAGGACGATGTAGACTTAGTGATGGCTAAAGACTTTCTAAGCTTAAGTAAACCAATGTTCTAATTCAGGATTTTGGTTATTTGGGTTTGTCTGGTTTTGATTTTGTGGCGGGTGATCAGCTTTGACAGCTCAGTTTTTGCCATCAGGGTTTTCTTTATGCAGGTGGTGTAAAAAACAGTTATACTAGAGAGAGATGATCCATGAGACAATGTCACAGACTGCCCCACTTAAGTGCACCCAAGGACTTAATACGGTATCAGGCCAAAGTTGTATCATCAATTGGAAACGCTCCTGCTCGCCAGATCACCTGCCATGGGATCAGATTATGCAGATTAAATCACCATGGACTCCTTGCCAGGATTATACACCTCGACTCAGCAAAACTTCAGCATACTTGTGTTTCTTCTGGGAGTCAAACTACGAAACAATGTCACCCCCCAAATGTCAGTTATTTGTTCCTGATAGTAAATAACCTTGTTTGGATGAGATGAGGTAGCTAGATGACCTCTGGCTTATAGCTGGGATTCCAAAAATGATGTTGGGGGTGAGGTAAATAAGTCAACACATCAATGTAACCATGCAAGATATAAATGTAACGTGTTCCTCATTAAGTCGTCAGATTGCAAAGCTGGCTCAAATATTCGGTTAATTTATTGCGGTCTGGGAGGCATAGCTGCATGGGACAGGTATCATTTAAGGTAATCACTCAACCTAAAGCATGAACCCTGGTGCCCGATTGAATTGGCAGTTTGCTCAGCCTCTTATTATTTCTGCACCTGTCAAGCTTGACGTTTCATCACATTACAGTTTACAATGATCACGTCAGCAGATTTACCACTCGAAATCAAAACCGTCATGTTAGAACAGTAGCCGGCTTCTCATTTCTAGCCCACGGCCATTTTGTTGACCGAAATGACGACTGTTGCTATCGGCTGTATCTAGCTAGCACAAGCTAATGCTAATGTAAAATCCTCTCTTTTTGACACACCTGTCCATCAAAGCTTTGATGGGAGACAGCAGGACAACGTTTGACGCAAGGCCTGCAAATAATAATAACAATAATGACAAATGTTGCTTGGCTAACATTGCTAGGTCCTACAATCTACATTCTCCTCAGGATGCTTTATGTGAAATACAGTTTTTGTGCAAACACATCGAAGGGCAGGTCCATAAAAGAGAGCTGACATATTTCAACCATATTTGGGCTTGACCTCAGCCAATAACTGGTATATTTTTTTAAAGAAAGAGGCAAACTGACCACAGTTCACATGACCCGGACACTAACATCATCTAAGCAACAGTACATACAATCTGACCTAGAGTCAGCGCTCGGCAGTGACTGCAGCCTACCGTGTCTGGATCATGAGCTATTGTTTCTAGTGTGGCAGCTGCTGCATGCTTGTCTGGCACCTCATTCACTGCTAACTGGCTCCACGTGTGTAAAAGGACAGGTCCAGATACATTACATGCACTTTCTGCACACACACTCTGAGGTCCACATGTACGGGCGTGGAGGCACACCCCGCCACACACACACACACACACACACACACACACACACACACACACACACACACACACACACACACACACACACACACTCTTCTGCCCCGTGTTGTTGTCGGTGTTGCCTCTATCATGACCTCAGCAAGACTCAAATACTGAAGACATTCACTCACCTAAAAATAGACATTTGCGAAAGGGAAATCAAACCTCATTAATGTTTCAGTTAATCTATGAATGAATTAGTCAGGTTGCACAGAACATGAACTACTTTAAGTTGTGCAGTTTGTGTTTCATAAAGCTATGTTCTGTTTAAGGGCCTTGTATCATTTTTGCATACGTTTTATCAACATTATGCCGTTATTCAGGCATGTCCACACCGTACACTACTTAATTTAATGTTACCGTAATATTTGCTATTATTGTTAACAGTTTATTTTTCAACTGTAAAATGTCCTCTTCATACATATCTGGCTCACAACTCTTTAATAACCTAATTTAAGGAATCTTTATCAAAAATGTTTAATATCAAATATGTTATCGGATTCTTTTAACTTGTCTGCTTCAAAATTCCAGTGTTGGTCAAGTAGTTTGTGCTGTTTTTTTTTTTTGTGAGAGAGCTTGGTCTTTGGTCTAAAGTCTATGAATGCTACTGCAATGATCATTGCACTTAATCATTAGTCAAAATATTATAGTTTCCTGTTTCTCATTTACTATCAACAGAAGTGAGGGTGCAGATAATTGGGGTTTTAAATCAACATTAAATGTGAAACGATAAGCATAATAAAGACGGTATAAAATATTTTCTCTCACACACACACACACTCATAGAGCTTAATCTTTTATCACTGTCAGAAAAGTGAGCATTATTTTCTGCTCACATTCTCCCTAAAGTAGCTGAGAACTAAGTGGCTCCATGCAAAGCAGAGTCAGTATGATTTTAAAGTTCCTGCGAGACATGAGGCAGTCGTTTCCACAAGCACAGAGGGAACAGACTAATTGGAAACTGTGCTGAAGTGCAGCACACTTAAGCTGAAAAATATCTGGCTGCATGATCCAGGGAAATAGAAGATGGCTGTGTCTCTCTGTAAAGCCATAGTAAAATAAAAACCTGAGGTACCTTCACCAATTTTCATTGATCCACCACAGAGATTGAACAAACAAAAAAAAAAAATCAATACATTTTCACTTCTTTATGATTTTGTGTTTTAAGTATAATCCATCTAATCTCCTATTTTAAAAGATCATCCACACCTTTAATCGAAATCCTAATGTGTCCTCCTCTGTTTTTATGTCTCAGCAGATGAGCACAAATCAGAGCAGACAGACTCGTCTCATCCCAACAACAACAACAACAACGGCCCCGTGGTTCCCGTCCAGAACCCTCCAGACCCCCAGCACACCAACGACACCTCGGCTGAACACGGGGATCAGGACGCTGACGACGAGGCTGCTGAAGACACTGACGATACCAGGTATGTTGATGTTTAGTTATTGTTTTTATAATGTCATTGATGTGAATGTGTTGTTGCACGGAATTACTTCTTCACATTTGGCAAAATAAGTGACATCATTTTAACACTGGGAGAAAAAAGTCAGATGACGTCTCTACACCAGGCTCGCAGTCGTTATAGCTCTTTTTTTTTTTTTTTGCCCAGCCAGATTAGCTCACAGATGTGCAGTTTAAATCTAATCATGTTCGTCACTCATTGTGCTTGGTTTAGTTTGCTTTTTTAATGAAGCTGATCCACTTGTTCTCAGTGAAATCCATTACATGAGTGTGTTTGTATGTGTGATGGAAAGATGGGGAGATGTGAGACAGAAGGGAACACACACTTTAATTAGGTTAATGTTTAATTACACTTTCTTATTACTATAAAATATGGGGGTTATTTAAACAGGAAAATTGGCCCCTCAAATATACGTTTTGTCACTTTTCTGAAAGTGACAAAACATTGTTGCTTGTTGTGACCACAGACCTGAATAATCATCTCTTAAAAGCAAAATGTGAACCTTCAAAAATGTAGTGCAGGTTGTTCATGTTATTGTGTCTACAGCTGCTCCTGTAGGTGTTCATTTGGACTATTGTCCTAAAATATACTCTGGTGCTGCTAAAAGATGTCCACATTCAGCCCAGTTCTTTTTTGCTGATTAGTCAATTAATGAATTTGTTGATTGACAGAAACCTAATCTGCAACAATTCTGATAATTGCTTGATTGTTGAAGTAATTTTTTTCAGCAAATCTACCAAAATGCTCTGGTTTCAGCCTCTCAGTGGTAAATATTTGCAGGTTTTCTTCATCTTCTCTGATTTAAAATGTAATACTTTGGGGTTTTGGACTGTTGGTTGGACAGAACAAGTCATTTGAAGGTGACACTGGCTCTGGGAAATTTTGAGGGGCTTTTTTCACTGTTTTCTGACTTTTGATTGATCAACCTATAAGAGGAAAACTGTCGTGTGTATGTGTGTACAGTTTGTGTGATTATATGAGATGTTGTCTATGAATAATTAACCTGCGACTATAATCCGGCTGCAGCTCTCTGACGTCATCGGCCAGCTCCACTGCCTCTTCTCAGAGCGGCGGTCTGGGAACCAACCGGAAGAAGAGCATCCCGCTTTCCATCCGCAACCTGAAGAGGAAGCATAAGAAGAAGAGGACCAAGTTTTCCCGCGAGTTCAAGCCTGGAGACCGGTGGGTTAACAGCGAGGGAGGATACAAAACTCCAGTCTTTTCAACTTTTTCTGTCTTCACTCTGTTTACTACAACCCACTCAAGTTTCATCCCATCATACCTCTATCCATTAATACCATCTTAATTTCTTGCTGCTACTACGTCTGTCAAACCATTGGTCAACGTTTCTGTAGATTTAGATACTCATCAGACTGCAAAATGGACCAGTGGTTGATCCAGTGCCCTTTTTTTTATTTTTTTGTCTCTTAAGTCTGCAGTATAACTTTATGTGTTCTGACATTTGGCAGATCTATAAAGCTGATGGTCGTGGTGACCTTGCTTCCTACACATTTAGTCCCCCACCTCCCCACCCCTGCATCTGTATCGGGAACTGCATGTAAAAATGAAACCAATGACATCATCTGTTACAGATTGCTAAAGCAACCAACAGCTGCTTACACTGAAAAGACTGATCACAATGTGTCTGTGTGTCCCTCCGTCGTCTCGATCTGCCTGACAGTGACACTGGCGCCCGACAGCAGCCACACAGAAAGCCTTTCAGTGGAGGCTACTGATGGTGTCATTCCTCAAACACACACACTGTCACACACATCTTCAGCTTACAAAACAGATTTTTCTCTTGTTTTCGATCTGCTGTTTTTCCTTGATATTATTGCCAATCAGCAATTTTTGGTGGTGCATAGAGAATATTGACCCCAAATGTGTCTGAATTACACTAGAATCCAAATCAGTACAGGCTCATTCTTATTGTACAGCTTAACCTTTGCGATGAATGACAAGTAGGAAACCAAAAGAGAAAAATGCTCATCTACATAACAAGACACGGCAGAGTTTTTAAATTGGTAACATTTACCTTCGAGCCTTTTCATACCAGACCACTAAACCAGCAAATCAAATTGAGCAAACCACGTGTGTGTGTGTGTGTGTGTGTGTGTGTGTATGTAGGGTTGCAGTGGAAGTTGTATCCACAAAGACCACGGCTGATGTGATGTGGAAGGACGGGCGGGTGGAGAAGGGGATCCGATCAAATGACCTCATCCCCATCCAGCACCTCGACAGCCATGAGTTTTGTCCCGGAGACTTTGTAGTAGACAAACGTCGTGAGGAAAATTAATTGAATTCTTAAATTATTTTTTTTGTTTAATGATGAGTATTGCTGTTTTATTTGTTCACTTTTTTCCGAGTAGGGAAGACTAGTAGTAGTGTGTCAGATTTCTGTCCCTGTGGACTGTGATTTTTCTTATATAGGCCACCTAGTACCTTTAGTATCTAGGTCATTTTCTGAAACTATGGGAGGTTTATGTGTCTGTAAGATGGACTGAAAAAACAGGGATGTACTTTAAGGCTGTGATGTGTGATGATGATTCCTTCCAGATAAATACATTTGTTGTTATAAATCTGTGCATTTAGAGGTTTGTATTTTGTGTACTTTCCTCTCTAAACTGTGTGTGTGTGTGTGTGCATGCTCTCAGCCCAAGCCCTCCAGGACCCAGGAGTGTATGGTGTGATCCAGTCTGGTGATCACAAGGGCAGAACATGTGTCGTCAAGTGGATCAAACTCAACTCTACCAGCGAGGACGTGGAGGTCAGTCAGGTCTTTACTTTAAAGAAAGTGAAAGTCATGTTTGATGTTTGTCGGTGTGTGAATAATAAAAATTAGATAGGTAGTATTATAGAGGGAGCACCAGGGCCTTTAATGCAGGCAGGGAACGCTGCATGCAGCATCAAACTGATCTCAAGTCATCATGCAGGTTATCGGCATGGAGGAGGATGTCAGCGTGTACGACATCGCAGATCACCCAGATTTCCACTTCCGCACCACCGACATCGTCATCAGAATATGGAACTCGGAGAACGGACAGAACGACTGCGAAAATGAGGTGAGAACAATTAAAAATAGCTGTGTTTTTTCACTTGTCTCTTTCATATGCTTTGCACTGATGGTGATCCTTTTATTTAGTCTACCCTGGTTGACATAGATGGTGTGGACAAAATAACAGAAACAGTATCTCTGTATAATGCAATACAATTCAGCAGCACCGCAAACTGCAGCCTTCAAAATTACCATACATTTGAATCAACACCTCTGAAACAGTTTCAACAAACTGAACATTATAACCTTCACAAAGAGAGGATGTATCGCATTATTGTTGTATTAGACTGCAATGGTTTTAGCTAGGTGTACCTAATAACGTGGCAGCTGACTGTATCATGTTTTCCTCTGCAAACACTTACTACAACCCTACTGTGACCACATTCATACTACCCAAAAGAAAACTCCATCTGTGTAGGACAGTCTGTACCACCCTCAAGGCAAAATGCCTACAAACTACTTAATAATCCAACTGATAAAGCACATGTATGCGCCCATAGTGATAGACGGTTCTCATTTTAATGACCTTGTGGCCTTTTAGAGAAACCTTAAGATAAGTGTTAATTTTTTTTTAGCTCTTTTAGCCTTTAGGAAAATCAAATGTGTCAGTATATTGCTCCCTCCATCCCAAAGTGAAATATTATCGTGTAATAAACCCTTCTGTCTGTAGTGTCTGTTAGTGAGGCTTCGTGCTTTTAGTCGAGTCATGTCAGTTTTATTTAGACCCTTTTTTAGTCTTGTTTTCATTTTCATGTTGCTGGTTGTGGATAATGGCTGTATCTCTACATCCTCCTTCCCTCAGACATCAGTCGGCCAGGTGTCCAGGGTGGATGTGAGCAGCAAAGTGGAGGTGGTGTGGGCAGATAACTCCATGACCATCGTCCTGCCACAGGTAAGTCTTTCTCCTTGATCAATTGTCATTTTTTGACATTAGAAGGGACGTCTGTTGCTGACAGTCTCCTGATAATCCCACGCACACAGCACCTCTACAACGTGGAGTCTGAGATTGAGGAGACAGACTACGACTCGGTGGAGGAGACGAGCAGCGTCCTGTCCACTGAGGAGTGGGAGGACGAGAGCGACAGCTGGGAGACGGATAACGGCCTCACCACTGAGGACGATGGCCACGTCAACAATGCAGATGTCACTGACACGGCAACCCCGACCCCCACGCCCACAGGCTCCACGACGTTCATCATTCCCCCTCATGAGGGCAGCAAAGTTGGAGTCACCAGCCCCACTAAAGGGATCCCTGGAGAGGAGGGAGAGGTGGCTGTGGCTAGTCCTGCTTCTGGAGGAGGTGGGGAACTTGTTTTTTGTAACATTTATATTATCGTTTGTTTCAAGGGAGTAGTGTGAACTTCACACTTCAAAACATAAATCATTGTCCTTGAATCTTTTTCCACTCGTGATAATTTGTCCTTTATTGGACAAAATGTAAGAGGTTTTTGTCCTACTTAGAACTGTCGAGTGTCAAGCATTACATTATTCTGCGCCTTACAGACTAAGACTAGAATTTTGAAGTTGATTCTGTATTGCACATGGGAGACGATGAAGTGATGTACTCGTGAGGACTTCTGCCTCGTTTTTAAAGCGCTGGAGCTCTCCTAATCGGATCACAGTTCGGATCGGATCACGGAATGGAATCAGATAATTTTTTCTGATAAAAGTGAGACAAATAACCCTTCCTAGACATGATTGGAACTCACTGCACTTCTTTCTCTCTTGCAATGTATATCCCTGACTCTGAACATGCCCCGTCCATGTGAACATAAAACAGCTTTTTTAAATAATCAAATCCAACCTTCAGCACTTTAGAATAAAACGCAGCACGAATCTGTCTTGTAAAGTAACTGCAGCAGTAAAACTGTATGTCACACTATGATGCTTTCAAGTATATATTATATACAGGTTTTACTTCAGCTTGTTGATTTTGGTGTTAACTTTAGCATTTTGCTTGGATTACAGCATTGACTGACGTTTTTCTGGATAGGACCACACTGACTAAACAAAAAAAAAAGAACTTTGGTTACCAAACAGTTCTCAATGTCCTGTTTGACACTGTCTCTAATTATACTTGCACTAATTTGTTATACACTTATAAATTCTGCCTGCAAAGGAGCCACTCCAGGGGCAGTCAACGGAGCGGAGAAGGCCAGTAAAGATGGTGCCTCTCGGGGCTTCAGGGAGTTGAAAGAGGCCTTGAAGATCCTGGAGAGCCTGAAGAACATGACAGTGGAGCAGCTCTGGACCGGCGGTTCTCCAACCTCCCCGACCTCCGCCGAACCCGCTTCCACAACTCATGTAGCGGCTTCAGTGACGCCCACAGCCCCCGAGAAACCGACCAAGGAGAAACGCTTCCTGGATGACATCAAGAAGCTGCAGGAGAACCTGAGGAAGACTCTGGACAATGTGGCCATCGTGGAGGAGGAGAAGATGGAGGCTGTGGTGGAGGCAGGGGGGAGTGCAGGAGCAGGGACAGAGGTAGGTGTTAAATTAATCTACAATGTGGCAGAGTTGATTTAATTTGCCAGTGCAATCTAAAGTAAATAAACAGGAAATAAGTGCAACATTTTGACATTAGATTGCGTCTTACCTGCTGGTCTGTTATTGTTCAGGCAGAGAGAGCTGGCGAGGAAAGGCCCCAGCAGGAGCCGCAGACACCGGTGGGTGGACAAGAATGGCCCTGTGAGTTTCTCAGTGACACGCCAGTACTGTGCCAACAGAGTGGAGGCAAGCCTGGCGTCACCTTCACCAGTGCCAAGGGAGAGGTGTTCTCTGTGCTAGAGTGGGCACCAGGTGAGAAATGGGGATGCAAAGTATAGAACGCTCTTCTTCCTTGTTTCCTTTTCTCTCTCTACCTCTGCCCATCTTTTTCTTCTTCTTTGACCCTTTTCTTAGTCTCATTTGGTTTCAGTTTCACCTTCCTGAAAGTCCCTATGATCAACTTTAATATATGTCATTAAAATTAGTCACTGGACCTTCAAATCTCATTGGGGTTAATGGTAAAATCAAGCATTCTGCTTTTAATCTGATGCTTTATGGCTTTCATGTGTCTATTAGCATAGTCTTATATTGTATAGATATTTTCAAACCATTTCTTCCTGGCTATAAGTGAGAGTAGCTGCCTGCCATTTCCATTCTGTATTCATATATTCCACAGACACACACACATCCTTTGGCTCAATGAATTCCCTGCACGCACAAGCTAAGTTTGTATATTTCTATTTTTTTCTGCATCCAATCACCATGTGTTCGTCCTCACTCTGTGTTTTTTTTTTTTTTTTGTTTTTTTTAGACACGCACTCATTTAAAAAAATGGAGTTTCAGCCAGCGGAGGCAAAGAAGTTCTTCAGCACTGTGAGGAAGGAAATGGCTCTACTAGCAACTTCACTGCCGGATGGCATCATGGTCAAAACATTTGAAGATCGCATGGTGGGTTTCCTGTCATTAATGTCATGGTAAAAATTGGCACTTTGGTACTGTTTTTGACCATTTTGAAATAAAAATAAAAACCTTCACTGGCAATGCTGGCAGCCTCTATCCATCTCTGGTGGATGGTCTACTGGCACACAATTAGAAATCAAAATTTACAATGAACTACACATAATTTGTCAGAATTACCAGCATGATTGCTGTTAAGAAGGGAAACTAGGATGGTCTCAAATAAGGGTCAGTAAGATTTGGAGCTTGTGAGATGATAAGAAGAAATAATTTTAAAGCCTGCGGTTGTATATAAACCTGTGAACAAACTGTATTAAAACTGAAAATATTTGCCGAAGTGATTTTGCAAACAGCTGAGTACAGATACGAAAGCAGAAAACTGTTGCACATGATGCACATACACATTTTCGACTTGCGTTTGGTCTTAAAAGCACGGCCAACACTCACACTTGTTACTGTGTGTGTGTGTGTGTGTGTGTGTACGCACACTGATCTACATCCACAGACTTTGAAATAATTCCTGAAACATCATTTCACTCAAAATCTTTTGGCTGTTTTCTAAGCCCATATGGTATCAATAGTGAGACTTTTTCTTGGTCAACAGCACAAAGGAGAAGGAGTGCAGTAGTAGAATCCTCTGTTTTAGAAAGCAGCAGAGGTTTATGGGAAATGGAGTATTAATATTTAAAAACCCATTAGTAACAACCTTTAAGCTAGAAGTTGCCAGCCCTCATCTCATTAGATTATTTGAGCTATCATGTACCTCTTTATTCTCTGACTTGGACAGCAACCTCAGTGCTACACATCCAGTCTCGCCGCAGACGTTATGAATGTGTCAAAGTTCTTTGTGGTCTTCCACACAGGACCTGTTCTCAGCACTGATCAAGGGGCCGACTCGTACGCCCTACGAGGACGGTCTGTTCCTGTTTGACATCCAGCTGCCCAACATCTACCCGTCTGTGCCGCCTCTGTTCCGCTACCTGTCGCAGTGCAGTGGCCGCCTCAACCCCAACCTGTACGACAACGGCAAGGTCTGCGTCAGTCTGCTGGGCACCTGGATTGGCAAGGTGAGTGCTGCTGTACAGGTTTATGCATATGTGATTTCTTATTTTTTCTTAAGTTAAGGGATACAATAACAACCTGCAGTTTTACAGTACTGGGTGTTGAAGTGTGACAGGGTGGTGTGTCAAACATACCTAAACCAGTTTAAACCTGCTCCTTTGAACCAGACTTTAAAAAAAAATAAATAAAAAATGTATTATAGATCTTCCCTAGGAACAGAATACATCACTTCTCGATTTTGACAGCTTTGTGTAAAAATTGCAATTATGGTGCTACACAAATGGTAGGGCTTGCTGCTCGTAAACTGAATGTGTTTGGGTTCATAAGTGTATAAGTGACAAAACAAGACATTTGAAGATGTCACCCTGGACTCTATGAAAAAAAATAATCATCACAATGTTCTTCCATTTTATAGACTAAAAATAAATCAATTATTTTGAAATAAAATATGAATCGATAATGGAAATAATCATTATTTGCAGTACATTATGTTTATGGAATAGCAATCGAATCCGTGCTGATTTGTTATCTCTGTGGTGGTGTGATCCACAGGGCACTGAGAGATGGACCAGCAAGTCCAGCCTGCTACAAGTCCTCATCTCCATACAAGGTTAGTGTACACACACACACACACACACACACACACACACACACACACACACACACACACA
>JAVQJF010077699.1:0-13541 GCA_036023855.1 Gadopsis marmoratus | reverse complement strand
TGGCCTTATTATTATAATCCGGGGCCGGTTCGGTTAAAACCCAACGGCCCCCCCCCCCCCCCCCCCCCCATTTCCTGTCCTTTTTCTTTTTTGTGGCGTCACCCAGAGTGGGACGGTGCCACAAAAACACCAATTATAAGCCAAGGAGCTGGAAAGCAAAGCGGTCTTACTGGGCCGCCAAGCGGACCATCTGCAGACTTCATCAAAAGCTCAGGCCACAGAGTCCAGACGGGCTGATCGGATGCCCGGGTTCAGTTGCGATATCACGCAGAGCATATTGACCGTCTCTCTCTCTCTCTCTCTCTCTCTCTCACGCACACGCACACGCACACGCGTCCAAAGGGGTCATTTGGGCACGCACAAACAAATCTGCACTGAATTACGCCTCAATTAAGAGCCACCGAGTCAAGGTCGTTTCCAGCCGCAACACCCTGATTGATGTTGACGCCGCTTCAGCAGTAAAGACAAACAAACAAACAAACAAACAAACATATGGCTCCTTTTTTTTGTTTTTCCTTTTCTAAACTGTGTCACCGTGCAGATCAGGCGTTTCTCGCGCAGACGGCCAGTCGTGCACCAAATGTGACCAGAACCACGGAGGCGCCAGAGGAGCGCGCACGGTCCAATTAGGACGTCTGATTTGTGTCCGCGGGTCGCGTCAGTGCGCAGTGAACCCAGCAGGGTCCTCCGGTCTGCTCCATGTGGAAACTTTACAAACATGCCTTGCTGCCTCACGGGCACCACTCACCATCAACCACAGCGGTCTTCATGATTTAGACGCGAGTGAAATCCAGACGCTGCGTATTAAATCCAAGTCGAATGAATCCGAGCGTGCGTGGAGACGGACGGGATATCCTGCGGTTTATTGCAATTAACTGGTAATTGCAGGATCCGGTGCGCGGTTGGAGACGGACCCCTTCCAAACTTTAGCCGCAGGTCTTCCCGAGTGGGGAGCCGCGTCTCCGGCTGCAGCCGAGCTCAGTCATTTGGACGGGGGTTTTAAAAAAAAAATAAAAAAATTAGTCAGCAATAAACATCCAAATTGGGAGCAGCGGGCTCGAGACAGCGGTCGACGCCTCTCCCAAAAAATACGGGACGCGCAGGCAGCTCCGGAGAAGGGCTCAAAGTGTTAACGCTGGAGTGGAGGAATCCAGGACTCGGGCGAAAAATCAGTATTGGATCCATGTTTTGAAACTGCAGCACATATCCCGTCCGATCGCCTGCACCCCCCACCCCCCCCCCCCCGCTGTGTAGCTCCCAAGCACGCGGAGAAAAAAACGTGGCGGAGGCGCGCGGATGTCGGCAGCACTGGTGAGCGTTTACCGCGGGGAGGTGGCGCGAGAGGGAGGGAGAGAGAGAGGCAGAGGGGGAGAGAGAGAGAGAAAGAGAGAGAGAGAGAGAGAGAATTCGTAGATGAATGTTTTATGGGCGTGTGTCGCGCTGCAAAGCCATATTGCTCTTAAATCCCAAAGTGGAACCAATGTGTCAATCAATCAGGGGAAAAGCAAAGGCGCCTTTATGTGTTTATTCCATCCGCTGCACCTTCTGCCTGGTTTCACTACAGTTATTTATATAAACCAATCCCCCCCCCCCCCCCACACACACACACACACACACACACACACACACAAGCTGCACGCGGAAACAAGTTATATTAAATATGACTCGAAAGATTTTAAGAGTGAATCTGAGATTTAATGACCTACCCAGACAGACATTTCTTGCAGCGCACGGCTGCGCTCTAATAAATGTTTTATGTGGGGGGGGTGGGGGTAGGTGACGTGAGGCGAATCTATTTAGATCGGACGCCTACAGGCGCACGCATCACGCATACGAGCCAGGCCTGCAGGTGGGACCGGCGCTTCCTCTCGGGTACCGAACAATTTGGCTGCTCCGATGTCGTGGGCGGAGTCATTAACCGCCAGAAAAAGAAAGAAAGACAAAAAAAAACAAACCCCCAAATGGTTTCAGTCCTGCTTGATTAACAGGGCAGACAGAGGAACATTTAAAACCCTCAAACCTACCTGGGACCTGGGGCTGTTATAAAAAATAAAAAAAAAGTTCTCCTGATGGTGTTTATGCCCTTTATTTATACCCATTATAATGCAACTTAATTATTATTATCTTCCAGCTCAAGCAGACATTTCTCTGTAATTTCTCCATGTGGAAAGTCAAAGTGTCCCTGCAGAGAATCCGTCATTACAATGGCAACGCTGACTGGATCGAAGGCCAGTTCACCGTGTCGCTAGTCTGCAGCTATAGTGGGTTTTGCTGAAGCCCAGGACGATTGGATCCACAGCGGCGCTGCTATTATCTTCAGGTGCCACACGCCCCCTACCGGCGAACATAAAAACGCATCTCCAGCACCATGGACAGAGACAGAGATGTCTCATCTGTGGAGGATGATTCCCTGCTCGCCCTAAGAGACAGCAAAGAATTAAACTGAATAGGAGTTTGTAAGCTCTGGCAGATAAATTATTGAAATCACAGTGGATACTACGTTGTATATATTTCCAACCGGGCCTAAGGGAATCTGGAATATTTCCAGCTGCTGGCATGTACATTCATAATGAAATACAGGAAACTTTCCAAATTGCACACTCAATCTTTCATTTGGAATAGCAGCTTAGCGGTTGACTTGTGACACATACAGAAAACACGAGGTTGTGTGCATTATGAGGCACACTGGCACAGGATCAAATGCTTGCGTTGATTACAGTATAGTATGTAGTCTGAGACAGGGGAAAAAAACCAAGAGATTAGTACAGGGAGCAGGTGAATGGAAACCACAGCCAGGTGGGTGGTGTAGTGGAGTGAAATGGGGGTATGTGCAGCAGACTAATCCCAAGCTTACAACTACCACCAATATTGAATCACACCATCAGAACTTGTCAGTGAGCCACTCGCCTGGTATTTGCTCACAGTTGAGACCGGCAGGGCCAGATGGCCAGTAGAGACGCAGTCCAAAGCCGGCGCAGCGACCCGCTGCCAGCGAGGTCACCCCGCGAGAAAAGGAAATGCTGTCACCTTTCACAGTCGTGTTTTTCTCGCCTGCATTTTTTTCCCGAATGCCTCTGTGTGGACAAGCACATGTATGTGTATAATCATTTGTTTGCTGTGTGTTTTAGTGCCCTGGAGTGTGCAGTGACAGGCAAAGTGGCATTTCCTGTGCTGGATTCTATAAGGCTTTTCACAAGAGAACAAAAAGTTACGATAATGAACCTTTGTCACCACTACTAACAAGGAAAGGTGGGGGGGCGACAGAACACACGTCCTAAACACATCCATATATTTGCTGCATTATAGCCTATAGAAAATGTATTCTGGAGTAATCCAGTTCTGGAGGCATGTTTACTGTAAAATAACTTTTTTGTACGTGGTAAGTGACATCTAGCTTAAAACAGAACCATCATTATATTAAGCCTAATTAAGTCAGAGTGTACAGTGTTGACATGATCGCCAAGATTGGCCACAACAAGAAATTCCCAGAGCAGAACCCTTCCTGAATATATCCCCAGCTAGAATAACACTCATTTGGCTCGCTAGTTAAGATGTCTCCTTGTGCCAGGAAGTGAAAGGTGTACTGTAGCTGACTGCTAAACCCTTCCCCAGCTCATTACACAACACGCCCACTCACTCCTGAACTCATTCCATTATAGTATATCTGACTGATATGCGCCAGGAAGTGAGAAAGGACACAGGTAAATTGTCATGGGAGCTTTGAGGCTGGAGGCCTTGCACAACAAGCGACTGTAAATTAACTAAGGGTGGATCATTGCCATGCGAATGGGGGGGGGGAAGGGAGATTGGGGATCTTTAATTCATGACAGTAATGAAATGAGTCAAGCTGTTGAGTCTCAGAAGGCAGCACATCCCCAGGCTAAGGCTCTGCCATTCTTTTCATCACAAGTCTGACGGATCAAAAGGAGAACGAGGGCATAAAGGAGTTCCTTTGGTAATGGGAAGGTTAGTTGTGTACCACTGCCACAGCAGCTACAGTAGGACCAGTGTTAATTACAGTCTATGAATGTAAGCTGAAACTGAAGGCTTTCACTCACTCTAGATTACATAACGATAGTTTCCCAGCATGTGTTTGTGACATATGAAGGTAGAAGTTAGAACCAGTGCAGAGTAGTACTGTTATATTGTTATTGCGTAAGAGTTCTTTTCATTGGTCTCGTACCTCTGCGCATAATAAAGAAATTGGTGGATTCTTCCTGTAGGCCACATTAAACAAACACACACACAAAAGTGGTATATAAAATGCATCAGAAGATGCAAAAGCGACAACACATTTAAAGAATACCTTTGCACAAAACGATTGCACTGATGGCAGAAGTTTGGGTGTCGTTGTCAATTAGCCGCCTCCCTCAATTTGGGGTCGGGCAGACCCTACAGCATTATGTGTAGAAAAGCATAATTGCAAAAATCCACTTGGTCCCCCTTAACTATTAGTTTGCTTTTCTTCTGGCCTTATTAACTGTTATTATTAGGACACAGCAGACAAACAGCATTTTTACTCTCCCGCTTAAAATATAACAAGTCTGTATCCTTGTAAGTGAGAATATAGGGGGGTTAAAAAAAAGCCCAAAAGAAAACAAATCACGAAAACATTACATCCACAGCTGCTCCATCAACTGAAACAGAAAACTGCTTTGTACGATGTGAAACCAATGCGCAGTGTGTACTGCATGTTGGTGTATGTACGTGCTTTTGCAACAATGGCTAGCCATTCGTGCAAATAAAGCACATTTAAACTTGAAGTGGTATTGTACTGGCAGGGCCCCATAGCAAGAAATTGAGAAATAATGAGGTGTGAGGTATCTTATATACAGCTCTGGAAAAAATTAAGAGACCACTGCAAAATGATCAGTTCTCTGGTTTTACTATTTATAGGCGTGTGTTTGAGTAAAATGAACGTTGGAAAATTTGGAGTGGTCTCTTAATTTTTTATGTACATGTTCAAACGTAGTCAAATGCGAACCATCTTGTGGAAGTTTTGAATTGATGGATTGTTTTTTCATTTGGGGAATTTGGGGATTATTTACAATGTGGGGGGAATTTACATTCAGGGACATGACGTCAGTGTCACTCAGTGGCAGCTACAGCACTCTGTACTGGGCTGCAGTGTATGAATATATATATTAACACCTGACTAAAGGATAGTAGGTGCAAGTGCTGGACACCAACAGTGGAATTAGCTGTAATCCACTTTATTCATTCTGCTAACTAATTATGTCTGTATGGTTTTCAGTGTATAGAGAAGCACTCTGAGAAAACGGGTAATTTTGCGATCATCACACTGATAAGGCACCTTTTGAATTGAAATTGCCGTTGAGGAGCAGAGTCCAATCCACAGCGATGCGTTCCCATTACCCTCTACACCATCCATTTCTTATTCTTTTATATATTTATTTATTTATTTTTGCTTTTCCTCTCCTTTCTTCTGCAATCTTGCAGGACAAAGAGTTCGTTCAGCTCTCTGCTCATTAAGCCCGGGAGTCAGATATTAATTCTGGCCTGGGTGAAAACCCTGTCGCCATTAAGATCGGGTGACAGCTCATTTTCCTCGGTGGCCTTGCAGAAGACAATAGCAGTGATGGAATTGTTTTTTCCAGTCTGTAACCTCATTAACTCATTGGAATAAAGACAATGTGGAGTTGTTTGCATTAAGCTGTAATTATGCTGATTCACTCACTTTCTCCCTCTCACTCACTCACTCACACACACTCTCTTCTTCTCTTTCCATTTGACATTTTAATTAGATTCTCCTCTACTCAAATATTGACTGTGCACTTGTTTTTGACTAAGGAATTAAGCACCCACCCACCCATCATTTCCTATATGGACTTGAGTGTTGCGTGTGGGAGGAGAGAAGAAAAGGAAGGTAGACAGTATGCATAGCAAAGGGCCATGTAAACATGCCATATGTCTTCACTAGTATACTACCTGGTTTGACAAGGCTACATTCCTTTAGACTGTCAGCGGGTTGGAAAGGACAAGTATGTGGAAATTTATTCTCCTGCAACTTCACGTGCTCGGTGGTCTGACCTTCACTTTCTCCTCCTTTTCAAGTCAGAGCTGGAGGTGAGGGGGGGGTGGATAGAGAGACAGACAGAGAGAAAGAGTGATGCTTGGGTGAACACAGGCTTTGTGCATCTGTCGCATGTGGATTTGATTTGGTGTTGTCTACTGGGCGATAGGGGCCACAGATAGCAGATGTTAGCCATGACTTCTTCCTGCTGCCTTTTCAGTCGGCAGCGTATACTCGCATGAAACAAATGACAATTTTCCTAAATTATGTCAAACAAAAATTGCTTTAGAATTGATTCATGAACATATGAGCACGTGGCATTAGGGAAATATGGGTTTGTATTGGATGACAATTTATTACCTGAAGCAAGAAGATCATGATTTTGTGTTGCGTTTGGGCCTTGACACATTTGCCTTTGAAAATCAAATCTGCAGCAACTCGTTAGAGAATAATTCACTGTTGGCAGACATTTGCAGTCCCTGGGATTACTTTTAATAAGTCATTACTTAATTAGAAATATTTGTGTTCCTGAAAAATATTCTTTTAAACAAGTTTGAAAGGTTTATAGGACCTTGTGAAGCACACTAACGTTTATATTCTTATTAGATCACAAAGGGGTTAAGGAATAGCAGCTCCCAAATGCTGCAGTGTTGTTAACACCGCATGCGAGTTGTCAAGTGTTGGAAATTTGGATAATTTACTGATAATTTTGGTATTCTTACCATAACTTAGGGATAGAAATATTACCTTTTTAGACACTACGAAATGCCATGGGGCCGTGAAAAACAGCAGAGTTTGTTCCCTTGGGAGTGTGAATGTGCTCAGCTAATTGCATAGCATTGGTCTACGGGATATCTTATGAACAAGACTAATGGCGTGTCCCAAATCCATACATACTAAGTAGATTTTGAGCATGCGGCGTGTTCACATTGAAAAAGTGATACGATGAAGTACACTCAAATTATGCAGCATGCATAGTAATTACAGTCGATTTATGAGTGTGCTCTCGACACTATTCTCCCACAATGCAGTGCCTGAAAGAAACAGATGAGCTGCTCACAGCTGGACATTTTTTCTTTTTATAATATTTTGTGGGTGGTGAGACAGCTGCAGGAAGATATTGGAGGACAAAGAACGTACTACATCTTAAAGACATTTTCTAATCTTTTGCTGAAGTTTAATTGGCAGTGGCATTCAAAACGTGAAGTTTGATTGGCGTCAGATGTTCCCTAAAATGATAAAGTATGCAGATTTTGTATTTGTACACTAACTGCTAAAACAGTATGCTATGATGAGTCGTATGTGGAAAAGAGTATATAGTAATAGTATGTAGTATGATTTTGGGCCCCCCCCTTGGGACTCCAAGAGTCTGCAGCCATGCTAGTGGCTCTGTGAGGCTGTATTTAGGCTTTGATTGATATAAGATTTGCTTTATTGTTCCACATTGTATGATTTATGGATTGGACCTCCACTCATGCTACAACCATAAAAAAAAACAAATAAACATTCCACATATGTAAGAGACAAGGATAAGACAGCTACAGGGAACAAGAAACATATCTAAGGACATAACAAACATAAAACATACACTGATACTAATTTTAACATGCTAACAAGTTCATAATCATAATGCTAACATGGTGTTTAGCAGGTATAATGTTCTCCATCTTACTTTCGCCAGTTAACATGCTAACATTTTCCAATTAGCACTAAACACAATTCACAGCAGAGGTTGATAGGAGCGTTGTTATCTTTGCTGTTATTTTGTCATAAGCCAAAATGTGATAAAAGCGAATGCCGGCGGTAGATGGAAGGTTAGGATCCACAAAGTCATTGGGATTCATTGTCTGGGAACCACGACTGTACAAAATTCCATGGCAAGCCATCTAATAGTTTTTGAGACAGTTCAGTCTGGAACAAAGTGGTGGACAGACCAACAGCACATCGCCGTCCCTGTCCAACGCTGCACTCATTGTTAATATTTGAAATGTTGGCCTCACGGTGGCTGCAGTTATCCAGACATCTTGGTGTGGCCTGACTGACAGACACAGTTATCATCCTTAGCCCCTGATTTTGTAGCAGGGCAATAATTAAACAACATTTTCTAAGGGTCTTAGCCACAACTTTTAAAATCTTCTATTTTACACACCTCTCTGTGTGCTATTCTGTGAGCACTTTGTCACTTGGAAGGCATTCTGAAATTCAGCATTATTTATTCATAAAGGACAAGGGTTTATTGGTTTCTATTTAGGAGTGTGTGGTCATTGATTTTAAGAACAAGCTACTCAACCACCCTTAAGATCAAACACTTGTCTTTTATGTAGTCTTTTTTTTTTTGTGCTACTGTGTAACAGCCATACACCAAAACAATTTGACCTGACCTGCCCTGAACGAGGAAAAAAACTCAGAACAATGGAGCCTTACATAAAGAAGCCATATTGCTCTCCACTGGATTCCAGATCGATCCAGCTCAGATTAAAAGTCGACAAGGTGAGCTGACAAGCATCAGCTGAGGCATTACTCTCTCGGTTCCTTATTTCTTAAATCCTTCCAGATTATTTAGGGGTTTAATACCATATCCATGATAGATAAAGCCGATTACACACAGTCTCTAAATGGAATTAGGTAATTTGCCTCACTTTATTCGATGTAATCTCCACTGCCAACCTCACTTCAACCGCTCCATCTCTTCACTTGAGCTTTTTCCTTACTATCAAATTTAGAACCTGAAAATGAGTTTGAGATACGCTCAAAGTATTGCAACCGAGACACAGTAGCTGGTTCTCTTTTAAAATGTAGGAGTCACGCTCTCCACATACACCAGCAGCGGCTCCAAAGGAAATGGTTAAAACACAGTGGTTTCCTCAGTTGCACCTGTCAATTTATTAAGGGAGTCTATGGATTTGCCACCAAATTCCAGGCTATTTCTAGGATTCTGTTGTTCAGAAGCTGACTGAAGGCAGATCTCATTGTAGTTCTGAATCAGATTGGATTATGAGCTTAGTCTGTATTCCGCCGTCCTCTTACTGTGTTAGTTTCCAGGAAAGCATCACAAGGAGTGCAATTATGCAGTACGTTTTCAGATTTTTTGTATTCCTCAAACAATTAGCATCTGAAGCCATTCCTTTTCAGTAAAGGTAACATTATCAACTAGTTAAATGATGATCGCTCAATCCACTGGTGTTCAGTATTAAAATGCCAATGCAGCCCTGACAGTTACTGAGTTTGTGACATGAAATCATCTGATCTTCTTTCTCCCTAAATTTATAGATGGTATCATACTTCGATGTCAATATTGGGTGACATACGTGCATTGCACAGCAAGAGACTCAGACTGACACAGTCTGATGGCATGTCCATGTTCGATTATACAACATGGTCTGCCGTTAAATCTTTCAGAATAATATGGTTTCCTGGGAGATATTGAGAAAATGTATAATCAGTCTTGCATAGAATTGAAATCTTTTTTCCTCTAAGCTTGCAAAAAGGCGATAAGACGGGAGCATCAAGATTGCACGCCCGTGGTCACTAAACAATGATTAACCACGAAGAAAACATGCTATATTTCTCAGATTGGCAGTAATCTACCAGTCTGGCTTTCACAACTCTTCATTTTCTTTTAAAAAAATAATCTATGCCTGGCACACAAAAAAACAACAACCCTAAAAGCCTCTTAGTGGAACATATAAAAATATACATAATTTCCTAGAAATACTGTATAAATCCTCCTTATCAATTTCGCATGTACTTTGCCCCAATGAATTACAGATGTGGCAGTGCATTTGATTTAAGGAAGCCCTGAGCAGGAAGTGAAAGAGGAAGCTGGGTAGCCCTGAGCCTGGCAGGATGCATCTGCTTACTTTGCCAGCTCTGCCTATGAAATTGATGGAAAATCACGAGGGGTTTAGCCTGAGGATTCTCTGCTTACATACCAAAGAAACAGAACGATGGTAAATCCAAGATCTTTATTCAAATTCAATTTTGGTTTAAGGTAGAAGCTTATCAACCACTGTAGTTTGCATTTCACCACAGGCAGCGCTAACGTCTTTCCCAGTGGGCATAAGCATCTATCCGAAGACGCGTGTTGCTGCCCCTATTTACATTAAATCAATACATGATCAACTCTTAAGTGAAATAATGACCCCTGCCCATGCCAACATAACCTCTTAAGGAGAACATGGTGTTTTGTCATCTGAACACAAGGCACTTATGAGCCTAGCACTTAGTGCAGATATTAATTAGCAATGGATTGAAATCCATTACATCACTCATAACAGGCACCAGGAGAGCATGTATAGACAGACTCATGGCTTGTTTCCCTTTACTACAGAAAACAGTATTATAAAAAATACCCATGGGTCCATGGCTAGAAGTCCATTGCCACCTCTCCGTGTCCAAAAATTCACAAGTGACTGATGGCTCACATGTCATTCTGTGACACCCTTCACAGATTTGACTCTTGGACCTGCCATCTGCAGAGGCGGGCAGCACACCGGGACGGACCATTTGTTAGTTTTGTGGCCGTGTTGGGCATTTCTAGTAGCATCTCGACTCAGTAGACTGAATGGATATTATTCATCAATAATAAGATTTGGCGACAAATAACATCAGTATATGTGCAGATTTTCGATACAAAAAAGGATACTACTCTCTGCACATTACTGCTTGAAATGATGGCACTGATCCTTTGTTGCATTATTAAAAAAAAATAATGCAGATTGACTACGTGTAGGCTTTAATTCCGTATGGAGTGCTGCACATTTATTGGTCGGCGGTAGTAGCCTCATGGTCAGCAAAGCTTGTGGCTGGGGGTTTCACTGGTTTAAATAAGGGGGAAACAGTGTGCGGGAGCAGTTTATGAGTAAGCATGTTCTACACAACCTATACTGCGACGTTCCCCAGTTGCCAACAGGCTTGTACTGGTCATCTGTTGCATGAATGTGTAGATCTGTATGGATGCGAGGTAGCGAATTATTGGTTGTTTGATGTTTTCTTGAACAAAAAAGGTTCAAATAAGTATGGCCACCAGTTAGGCTTAGAGTGAGCATAGATATAATGGGATGACCACAGGTAAGGTGGCATTAGACCTGCCGTGATGAGCTGAAAGCCTGGACTTTGGTTTTCCTCGGAACTACCAGAGTCGAGGCATTGGACAGCCGCCTCCACACAATCCCATGTCTAACAGCTCTCACTTTGTCTCTCTGCAGGCGTCTGGCCCTGGGCTACTGGCTATCGCCGCGAAAGGTCAGGACGAACCCTCTGGGCTCATAAAGACAGGGCAATTAACACAACCACACTTGGAAACCTGCATTATTTATTCAGGCTCCCTCCATAGGACGAGAATGGGAATGAGGGAGGAGGCAGGGAGGATGTAGGACGAGATGACGGAGATCAATGGAAATGTGGAGTTTAATTACCATCAGCTCGGCAGGCCATCTTCACAGGACTAAATCCTTGGCAGGGGCTGGTGGAAACAGACCGGCAGCACCCAGAGCAAGTATCTGTGTTTCTGACACTTTTCACTATTCACACTGGTGTTGTCTTTAACAGCACTTAGATCAGGGTCCTACTTGACAAGGCCGACACACTTTATGATGAATAAATGAAAGAAGTGTTCTTCGCCAAAAGCCCCTTAATTGGCTTAAAGGAGAAAAGCATTTGCGTGAAGTTTGAAAAATCCTCCCGTCTTGTCGACTGTAGATACATTTCCAGTCATGATGCACTTACGGCATCGCTAAAAAACACAAATATGTTAGCCCAGCTCAAGGATAAACACTTAGTTTCACACCAAGTGAAGGAAATGTGATTAAGTCCCGACATCTACACATCAAGCGATAAACATCATTAGATGGAAACCGCCCCGTCTAATTTGTTGTGATGTGCCTGTGATGTCATGATTGGATGTGCTCCTCTAAATGAGAGAGAGGCAATCCCAGCCGGTTCGGGGAAACGCTTTGATTAATCACGCTATGTTTGTTGACTGGTGTTACGCTGTGATAATAAAACAGGTTATTTCAGGCGCAATTTACGACAGCTGAACAAAGAAACGTACCGCTTTAGTTTACCCAGTGGTAGACGACATAGCACCATGATGTTTTAGTGGCAAACAAAAAATGTTTTAAAAAAATGCACCCTTACACAGCACAGTGCGTACTCACAGCGTGTCATGGAAAGATGTTACATGAGACACGCAGTGGTACTTTGTAGTCGTTGCACTGCAGATTCCATAATTACATACATGTTAACAGTCAGTCAGTTAACTGTGCCTCATTTATTTTTAGCTTTTAATTTGCACAGCATAACTCAGCAGCTTGTTTCGGTAGAATTTGGGCTCTTTAATTGGAGCATTTTGTCTTCAAATTAATGAATTGTAATTAATAAATGCAAATTTTTGGTACTATTTGGGAAACTTCTTAGTTTGACACTCCAAAAAATGGAACGTCTGATGGATTATTATTATTTTGCTTATTGACGTTCTTCTCCAAAATACAGTCTTTGGAATGTTAAATGAAGTTCAAGATGAAATGTTAAAATCACAGAAGACAGACAAAGTGGTTGAACAGTATATTGAATCCAGCTATCATTCAAAAGATATACATAATAACAAGTCAGATGAGCAAAAGTATCTGCTTTTGGGTTCATGCGTAACCAAATTGAGCCCATTTTGTAATGAGGCAGGTCAGAGAGCTGATTTAGTTACTGCTACTACTATATACACAGTATTTAACTTAAGAACCTACATATAGTGGGCCACTATAGTTTTGCAGTCATGTGAATTCTTAGATTTTATTATGAACGTGAAAACTGTCAGAAAATCACCACAGACAGTCTGCCTTCCTGGTGCATGATATCTTGACAGATGGCTGGTAAACATTTAAATTTATAAGCTACACAGCAAAAAATATTTGCTTACTGGAACATTTAAGCTTTTTCTCTAGGTTAAGAGTAAGTGGATACAAAGCAAAGGTTCCGTATCCCAGAGCCGTTATACCCTTCATCCATCTTTCAATGGTCCCATGGTAGCTTTTAAAAAGGCTTTTTTAAAACGTTGAGTCTAAGGGAACCTGTAAAGAACATTTTCTAGACATTTATGTAGAGGTGTATTTTTAAACCTTTATTTAGGGCAGTCTTAGCAAGTGCCAAGCTCTCCTTTTTCCGGTTGTGATTAGTTAGATTGTATATTTGTTTGTTAAACCACATTATACAGAGGAAACAAGCACACCACTCGACAGGTTGGATAATACTCATGGTTCATTTTTACACTACTTGGTGTCACATTCGTTCATTTGTCGTGCGCACAATTGGCTGTGGTATATTAACAATGTTAAGTGCGATTGAGTTGTTGTCTTTTGTTTACCGGTGCTGTGGGAGTCCGGCCTTCCATTGCTGGGGTCCTCGGTGGGTAGCCCGCTCAAACGGTGGCGGCGCGGCAGTGACGGCCGTCTACGCGGGTGGGGGGGTGGGGGGGGGGGGGGTGGGCGGGCAGGCGGGGGCCGGTGGGGGGGGG
>JAVQJF010077697.1:0-21804 GCA_036023855.1 Gadopsis marmoratus | reverse complement strand
TTTTTGTTTGCTTTTTTTTATTGCACTGAATTTAAAAATCATATTTTTTTTACTGTTTTTTTGTTCCGTTTACTTTAAAGTTAACCATATATTAGCTCCGAGTAAACGGGCCACCGTGTCGCCCCCCCCCCCCCCCCAGGAACAAAGAGTGCCCGACCTGCAGGAAGAAGCTGGTCTCCAGGCGTTCGCTGCGCCGGGACTCAAACTTCGACGCGCTGATCTCGAAGATCTACCCGAGCCGGGACGAGTACGAGGCCCACCAGCGCTGCCTCCTGGAGCGACTCAACAGGCTGCACAACAAGGAGGCGCTGAGCTCCAGCATCGAGGAGGGGCTCCGGCAGCAGGCCCGCTACAGGTCCGAGAGGTGGGGGAGACGGCCGGGGTGTTTACCGCTAGAGGGTAGACGTTTGTCAGCTACTGTTTGTTCCAAGGATCAATACCTTTTAATGTCTCTGATAATCAATGAACATGTGTTTTATGACGACACTGGTTTCATAGAATATTTACATTCAGACATTCCCACTTTATATAACAGTGTGGTGTGGCCTTGTGTTTGTTTATAGACATTAGATATTTCTATATATCTCTATAATAATTATTATTATTGCAGCCTGGATCTTTATATTTGTAGTTTTGTTGATCATTTCTATCAGTAATAATATGGTTCAGTCACCAAGTTAATGTCAGTGAAAGACGTCTGATGCTAAAATAAATCCCGCCCTGCAGGAACCACCGTGTGAAGAAGCCGACTCAGGAGAGCGACAACACCACCTTCAGCGGTGGGGAAGACAATGGCGACGCCCGCTCACATCTGTCTCATGACTCCGCCCCCTCACACACCCCTCACCCCCCCGGTCAGACCCCCTCAGAGGCCGGGCCGAGCCGCAAGCGTCCGCGAGCGTCGGACGACGGCTCGGGCCCCGAGGCGGACAGCGGCAGCCCCACCCCCCCACTGAGACGCCACAAAGAGGGGCTGGGCTCGGAGATCGAGCTGGTGTTCAGGCCACACCCACAGCTGGTCCACGCCCAGGACTACAACCAGACCAGGTGAGCCTGGTAGCTACTGATCCCTTTGATTGAACTTAGTCAAAGAATTCTTTATATCAAATATCTGCGGACCCTCTGATTGTGTCACGAAGTTATTGCCACAGTTAATGTTAATGTAAAATACACCGGCGGCCTTTAACTTGAAGCAAACGCATGACGTGTTGCCATGATCAAATGTTGTTCCTTTGCAGATATGTGAAGACGACCGCCAACGCCACAGTGGACCACCTGTCTAAATACCTCGCTCTGCGCATCGCTCTGGAGGACGGACAGACCAACGGAGAGACGGAGGACAGAGGGAGAGAGGAGGCAGCAGGAGAAACCGAAGAAACGGCAGCAAGTGGAGGAGGGTCGACTCTGAGTAATGTCAGTGAGAAACAGTACACCATCTACATCATGACCAGAGGAGGACAGTTCTCTGTGAGTAAAACCAACGCGCTGAAATACTCCGTTTTCAAAAGAGTCGGCCAGTCACAAGCTATTAAAGTGTCAAACTGGTCCTTTAATGGACCATTACTTGGTACCTTGGTACCGGTTAGGGCTGCAGCTAAGGATTACAGAATCGGTGATGATCTTTAATGTCAGGGCAAGACATTTCTTTTAACATCTAAACTTTCATTTCCCTTCACCACTGCTGGTGTGGAGGCCGACCTCTCAGAAACACAACTAAACCCCCAAACTAGCAGCAGCTGATCACTGTTTCCTCCTTCCTCCCCCCTCAGACGCTGAACGGCTCTCTGACTCTGGAGCTGGTCAACGAGAAATACTGGAAGGTCAGGAAGCCCCTGGAGCTTTACTACGCTCCCACCAAGGAGCAGCAGCAACCGCAGCAGAAGACTCCTCCACCTCCACCTCCTCCTCAGAGGGAGGGGTGAGGCAGCGCTGCTTTTCTCTCATTTAACCACGTTTTCTTTCAAAGATGATCAGTGTGTCTCTTTTTTGAAACATGTACTGGCGTTAAGACGATCTCATTTGATTTCGTCTGCAAGCTGAACTGGTTTTTGTTTTTGTTTTTGTTTGGAGGATTCATCAAGAAGAGGGAAAAAAAAAAAAAAAAGCCCAGCAGCAGTGAGGAGAAAGAAAACACGAACCACTAAGAAGTAACAGCTGGTAAATAACCATTTTCTGACAGTTTACTGGTGATTTGGGATTATAAAGCATCACTGTGGCTGGTGGACGTGGAGTCTTTTCTCCTCATGTGACGTGATTAGCTTCTGTTTTCCATCCGTTTAAATATCTTATTACTTACAAATACTTACCGACTGCACACGTTTAAAAAGACAAAGCTGCAAAGTCTCCTGCTGCTGCAGCCACAACCTTCTTGAGTCCTGAGATCCGACAGCTAAATTAGAACTTTAAGCTGGATCATCTTTTCCAATCCTAACTTTTCTCCTGACACAAACAGCCACGTGACAACTGGTGGAGGATTACATTTATAAAGGCGGAATGTATGGAAGCCTGTCTCTGCCAGCAAAAGGGGGGGAAAAGATGAAGTTACAAATGGATTTAAAAAATCAGCTGAGTCAACACGTTCTTAGTCAAAATGATGGGATACTAAGTTAAACGTTTGAGTTAAGTGGATTATTTATCTCATAATTCTGGTCTGCATTTCACTGCCACTAAACCTGAACTACGTTTACTTTTGTTGCTCCGATCATTATTCATATTTCTGTCTCGGCATTAACGAGTTTCCATAAATATCAGTTACTGACATTCGTCTCTGATCTTACTACGACAGATCAGTAACCATCAGATTTTAGTTGTAAGAACTATAGTTAATCTTTTCTTTCAGTAATTTGATCTGAATTTGTGTATTTATGGAACCTGTAATTTAATTTAAAAAAACGGGACTAAAGCTCTTTGCTGCTTTCTTTGGCACTAAAACTAAATACGTCTGCGCTCAGTTAGACCTGCTGCATTACTGATTTAGCCGTTTGTCATTTGGAATCAAACGAGAACTTTAGTATTGTATTTAAGAGTCATTTCCCACACCATCGACTTTCTAAACCGCCTATCCCAGCATGCACTGGGGTAAGACATGAACATTTTAGGTTAAAATGTCATTAAGTGCATTAATTTAAGAGCTACAAAGATGTGTGCAGGTATATTTTATTAAATACAATCTTCTCATTTTCCACATGTAACCAACACCCACCGTAGCTCCTGTTTACTTTGTACGTTTGCATTAACGTTTCTTGCTCTTGAACTCAGTTCACAGCGTGTTGATGAGCGTTAGCTGGGTTTAACTCGAGTTCTTCACTGTTTAGACTCGTTGCCCACTTCTGTCTTTATGCACTTTATATTTCCTGCAGCCGTTTTCCTGCCGTACCTGTTTTTATGCAAGATTTCCTTTTCTTCTGTTTAAGTATTCTATCCTGCGGTCAACGATGCAGCACAATAAACTCAAAAGAAAGATCAGACGTTTGTTTTGAATCAACTTTGTATTGATCTGTTTGCCATTAGGAGTTTCTCCAAATGGACTTCTGTGCGATGTCCACATTTCAAAATATTCCAATTATGAAAATTAATTTCCCAAGATGCCAAACTGACACTCAACAGGTGAGAGAGCACGACAGGACAGGAGTTTTTCAACTGTGGTGTTTTATTGAAACAAAAAAGGGAAGCAGGGGAGTTTACTTCTTCTTGGACACACCGACGGTGCGACCGCGGCGGCCGGTGGTCTTGGTGTGCTGACCGCGCACACGCAGACTGGAAGGGAAAGAGCAGATAGTTAAATTACAAAGTGAAAGATGAGTCTGATAGTATTTCCTGTACCAAATTCATCGTGACAGGAAATGGTATCCTAAAACAAGGTAAATAACTTTAGATTCAAGTTTGTCCCGGACCGGCTCACTCTGCACCATAAAACGTTATTTAACCACAGATCTCCGGTTAAGAGCACGTTTGGCGGACTGGATCAGATCTCTTACCCCCAGAAGTGCCTGAGACCACGGTGAGCCCTGATCTTCTTCAGCCTCTCCAGGTCTTCTCTCAGCTTGTTGTCGAGACCGTTAGCGAGGACCTGAAACCAAACGCAGCAACAGTCCGAGAGACGTTTGTCAATTTTATATGTGGCAGAGTATCAGAGAAGTCGGCTGGCAGATTTTTGGATGGAATCAAAAGAATCACAGATCAGTTTGTGGAACAGCTGCGTCTGTATGACACAAGCTCCGCCCACAGTGACTGATGACTGACAGGCTAACACCACAACGTTACATCACTTTGCTGCTGGCCACCTACCTGGCTGTATTTGCCGTCCTTGACGTCCTTCTGCCTGTTGAGGAACCAGTCTGGGATTTTGTACTGACGAGGATTCTGCATGATGGTCACCACACGCTCCACCTGAGAAACACAAACAGCCGCTAAGTCACAGCAGATCATCTCCAGACTTCAACAGTAAACTCATGATGCACGTGGCTGCTGCACACATCCCCACAGACAGAGTACTTCATTAACCATGTCCTGTATGGAAAACCCAACCTGATTGGTTAACGTTTGTCAAATTGAAAATCGGAAACTTTGCTTTCTGTCCATCTCAATCTGTCAATGCAATTATTCACACCGATATGTAAAATACATAATGTGGTTGGAAGCAGTGACCTTTCAAACAGGAGGCTTTAAAAGTAGAGAATAGTTTCAATCTGACATCACAGAAGAGGTGAATTCTGTCTCAGTTAAAGTACAAAAACTGCACAAAGTGTTGATAAGTAAGTCAGAAGAGGCTGGAACAACAATGTACAGCACTAACGTCTTCACAGTGTAGGAGTTTAAACAGAAGCTGCCACGAAGAGACGAGGAACATGTCTTTCCCCCGGCTAACCCTAAAAATACAGCTGTCCTCCAGGTATCAGTCCGTCTATTAAAACCTTTCATCGTCAGAACCGTCTGCAGATACCCAGCTCTCCTCACCTCCTCATCAGTCAGCTCTCCAGCCCTCTTGTTGAGATCGATGTCCGCCTTCCTCAGGACAACGTGGGCGTAACGTCTGCCAACACCCTGAGACAGACGGGGATGTTAGTGTCATTGTGCACCCAGTGCACGAGATGCATGTTTGAATGTGCAAACTCAAATAAGCTGCAAAAACATTCACGCTCAAATACTGAAAATGCAAAGAATGAGGCTGCATGCAAAACCTTCACATAAAGCGCCCGATTCCTCGGAGGAGACCGTACCTTGATGGCAGTGATGGCGAAGGCGATCTTCCTCCGACCATCAATGTTCGTGTTGAGAACACGAAGAATGTGCTGGAACTTCTCGGGGATGACCAGAGACTGAAAACACACAACATGTTCCGTTACAGGGAGCTTCTGTCTCTCGCTATTAAGATATGAGCATGAAATACCGGTCCAATCCAGACACATTCACGATAAATGTTGCACTGATGGCAACATGTTGGTTCTAGTTGCTATTACAAAGACAACTTGATGCACATCTGTATCCTCTCCAGGTCATTTTGAACCTTTCAGCTGTAACAGTGGCCATTATGTAGACGTGTAAGTCAGCAAAATAAGCTCTGGATGCCTCGATGATCGCCTGAAACATTGTTTCTGTCGGGTTTTCACAGAACCTAGTAGCATGTTCACCTTGAACGGCTGCTACACACACACACACACCAGTTCTTTAACTGAAAAGACTCAGCTTCATGAACAAGAAACTTTAGTACTGTAGTACCTGTAGGGCCAGAGTTTAACCAAAATAAATGCTTTCACGTTAAGAGCTTTCAGAGCTGCGTCGTTTAATTTGTAACATAAGTCTCGGTGTCAGATCAGGAGCTGAAACGGGTCAGAGACTTCAACGTTCTGAACGCTGGGCTGGAAGTGCGGTATCTGAGCATCTGCAGCTAACACCTTTGGCCCCAGCTAGCATAGCTACAAGAGCTATTGCTACTCTGACCAGCATTTCCAGCATGGATTCCGTATGGAGCTCACTAAACCGCAAGCCAAAGCACCTGATCACTGTGCGTTTACAGCGGCGCAACGTAAACTGTCCCCCAACGTGATGCTCCAACATGCTGCAGCCTGGCCACTGCAAAGGGTTACAGCTAGTTAGCCTTTGCGGCTAACCGCCTTCTGTTGTGGACACGTAGCGTGAATGCAAGACCGGTAACGACAAAGGCGAACCGTCCTGCCTTAAACCGGGAATGAAGTGTAAATATCTAAGTATTGTGTTTAGTAGAAACGTCCAGAAAGCTGACTGAACCACCAGCGCTGGTTGGCTACACTCAGCCCGAACACCGCTGTCCAGCGTCGGCAGCAAGCGGCGTTAAAACCTCAATTTATACAACTACGGACAACAATTCAACTTCACTGCGCTCGCACTTTCTGTATCAGATCGATAACCGGCCCGGGTGGAATGAACGCGTGAGCTGAACGCTCGATGATCGCGGATTTCAAAACGACAGCAGGCCGACAGAAAATGCACTCACCATCTTGGAAGCAGGTTCCGTGCGAAGAGGAAGCCGCAAGGTTCTCGCGAGAGTTTGACCCTGCTGGCGAACGGAAGTCAGTCCATCGCTGTCAGTCTGTCCGACGAGAAAGTTAAACGCCGGTCAAACAAAACGAACAAATGTACAAGCTTTGTTGACGCAGTCACGCAAAATAAATGTTAACCGATTGGAGGCACGTTGTTGTCGTTCGTTATCTCGAACATTATAAAACCGCACTGACACGTCGTTCGGTCCATAAACACCAGGACGCGCTAAAGTTTCCTGCGGCGAAGAGGCGGGACTGTTCCGTTTGTAGTTTCCTCGACGGGAGCGTGAAGTCGCCGCAATGGCGGAAGGAGCTGCAGCTGCTGTTGGAGCTGGATCCGATGTAAACACCGCTGGAAACCCGACAGAAGTCGCCATGGCGTATCTCCAAGACGAGGTGACAGTTGGTGACTTCTGTTTGACTCCGGTGCTGCGAACAACTGCAACAAACAACGTTTTAGCTGCTGCGCCCTGTTCGCAGCCACGTTCAGCCGACGCGGGTTCATTTTGGTACATTCATGAAAATGTCTCGCCACAATCGCGTATTTTGGCAGGTTGCTTTCATGTTGCTAGAAGCTAATGATCGTTAGCATCCTGTCCGAACACGTGATTTCCTGGACGCGTCCTGGGGCAGCAACGTCACTGGTGTTGAAATCGATTAGCCTTTTCATCGATTACTCGGTTTACAGGAAGCCACAGGTGCCAGGCGGAAACGACTCGCCAGCCCGCGATGGACGTTCTTCCCTGTTTTCTGACATTTTATTGACGGAACGAGTCGTTGATGAACCCGTCGATAATGTGTTAAACGTAGACTTAAGACACTTAAGTCAAATCAGTTGTCCGAATAAATGATTTGTGTGTGATTGTGTTTGTGTCTAGAGGACTGATGGAGACATCGCTCACCTCCAGCTGGGAGAACTGGACCTCACCACCGATGAGTTCATCTTGGATGAAGTGGACGGTGAGGCAGCATTCCTTATGTCTCATGTCGGGATCGGGATGCGGATGAACGATCCATCAGCACTGATCATTTTGTTTGCGGTGGCTCCAAGGGTTAAAACAGACCATCGGTCCGGCGAAATACTGCGGCTCCCAGGACTGAACCGTAGCTTTTAAATGCTTTTACAATCTGCAGCAGCTGCGTCCAGATGTTTCAAAAGCTACGAGTTTAAGTCAGTGTTGCAGAGCAGCTGCAGGGAGACGCCGTCTGTTATCTGTTGGATGTTGATACGCCATGAACGCCGCTCCTCTCTGTGTTCCCGCAGTTCACATCCAGGCCAACCTGGAAGACGACCTCGTGAAGGAGGCGCTCAAAACGGTGAGAATATCACGACGCTAATGTTTGACCCCAGCGAAGAGAGGGAGAGCGGCGACAGCTGAATGTTATCGTGGCCTCCTGCCGTTGCCTGTAAAAAGACGGGTTTGAATTTATGTCATTTATCTGCTGCTGCTGTCGTTATTAAACTACAGAGAGAGAAACAACTTCCTTGGGTTCATAAAAGCAGATTGAATTCTAATAAGTTACGTCGTTGACTCTGCGGTTTTCACAGTGCAGCGTCTGTATTGTAAATGTGAGGACGGTGGTGTTTCCTCCATCTGTGTGCAGGGCGTCGACCTCCGACAGTACTCCAAACAGGTGGAGTCAGAGCTGCAGAAGATCGAACAGGCCTCCATCAAAGACTGTATCCTTCCTGCTCAAAGTCTCAACGTGTTGAGATGCACCACAGCAACATTTTAATGAGGTTTGGCCATTTACCTGCTGGAACCTTCAAAGCACAAACAGCTGTTTTTTACTTACTCGGATCTTCATCTTCAGGTGACTCGAAATCTATTCTGTGTCACGCGTTGTTAGTTTATCTGTAGAAATCTTTGTCCCACTGAGGATGTCTTCTCCGTGCGTCAAATTCACGTGTTTATCAGCTGATATTAAATATATAAATATATCAAGGTGTGAAAATACTGGCTGTTGATTTGCGTTTTACATAAAACATTTTGGTTCATTCCAGATGAAGTCTTCAAACAATAGCTGCCGACACACTTTCAGCTTTTGCCATAATGTCAAAAGGTTTAGGGTCATTTACTTATATTGAGAAGTTTTATTTGATATTTTTTGGGAGGAGACTGAAAGCACACACACGCACACGCACACGCGCACAGATGTTGTTGTTGTCCTGACTGTGCGTCTGTCAGACATCAAGGAGAGTCAGAACATCGCTCTTCTGCACAACCAGATCACCGCCTGTGACTCCATACTGGAGGTAAGATGAGATCCTTCATCCTGATCCCACAATCCACTGCATGATGAGGTCAGCGTGAGTCGCTAGGTGATGATGATGATAATATAGGTTTTATTCGGACCAATCGGTGAAAGTTACGATGACTATGTAACTCACTGCCTCTCCAAACTACGGTGGCCCAGAGAGCAGAAAACATTTTCACCGAATTTGCCAACACACAGAAAGTGTTTCCAGAGGACAGTAAAAGTGTTGCACATGGCTGGGCGTGGTTTGAGTCTCATGAAGTTATTGAAGTCAGCAAACTGCAAGTGGTGGAAGATGAGCTAAAATGTACGTCTCTTGTTTTTTGGTGGGACAACGCGGATGTCCCAGTCGCGTGCATCACTTTTTCGTGCCCCCTGGAAACAGTTTCCTGTGCTACTTGCAGTGTTTCTGCATTTGATCGTTTTCTTGCTGCTCCTGTGCTGTCAAATTGGGGAAGATGCTGGTCTGTCTGTGTGTGTGTTTCCTAACCTTGTTACCAGTTCTTCAAACTAGATGTTGTAAATATAAAAGGAAGCGTGATTCTGCAGCCGCATGTCCCTTTATTTGTTTGGCTGGAGAAATGTAACGTCGTTTCTAGAACAGCCACCATTTGTATTCGCAAAACAACTTTCGCCTGCAGATTTCATGTGCAGCAGCAATTTCCATCAGTGAAAATCCCTTGAGAGTTGTTTTCCTTCTCGTTCTTTCAGCGCATGGAGGGCATGCTGAGCGGCTTCCAGAGCGACCTGTCCTCCATCAGCAGTGAGATCCAGACTCTGCAGCAGCAGTCGGTCAGCATGAACGTCCGGCTGAAGAACAGGCAGGCGGTACGCAGCCACCTCAGCCAGCTGGTGGACGAGCTGGTGGTGCCCGGAGCCATGATCTCGTAAGTGAATCCGCTGTCCTGGCCGTTGGATGTTAAGTGTGACGCGCTTGTCTGATGTGGTCGCGTGTCGTCGCAGCACCATCCTGGACAGTCCTGTGACGGAGCAGGAGTTCCTGGAGCAGCTCCACGAACTCAACAACAAGATCAACTTCGCCAAAGAGCTGAGCTTCAGAGAGACGCTGGCCTGCTCCGACATCCAGGACATCGTCGACCGCCTCAAACTCAAGGTCAGACACAGAGAGGCGGCGAGTCAGAGGATGCGTTGTTTCTCAATCCTTCATATTTCTTTCCAAGTAAAGATTATTTTCATTAAAATAATGTTTCTATTTACCTCCATGTAAGACCAAGAAAAGCAGCAAAGCCTCACATGTGAGAACCTGATGCGTCACATTGTTGCTATTTCTGCTTGAAAAATGACTCCATCTACTTTTCTGTCGATCGACTAACTGGATGAAAAACCATCAGCAAAGCGAAAACACAGACAATGACAGCTGTGGAACACGCACCTTGTCGTGTTCAGAATCAGAATCACATTTATTGCCAAGTAGGTTTTCACAGACAAGGAATTTGCTTTGGTGAATTGGCGCACAACAACTTAAAAAATGTGTGTTCTTTACACATCGAAACTCGTGCTGACACTGTGTTGATATTTCTGCCTCCCTTCAGGCGGTGTCGAAGATCCGAGAGTTCATCCTTCAGAAGATCTACTCCTTCAGGAAGCCAATGACCAACTACCAGATCCCCCAGAACACCCTGCTGAAGTACAGGTGAGCCCCGCGGCACCGTAACATGACAACAGACACTCCCTTTACATTAGTTGTATTCATTCCTTATGAAGAAGATCACCTGGAGCTCAGAAAGCTGCAGACATTCACACCCTGAACATTTAAACTGCCGCTGTCTGACTGAACGTGTTCCCTCGTGCTGTAGGTTTTTCTATCAGTTCCTTCTGGCCAATGAGAGAACAGTCGCGAAGGAGGTCAGAGATGACTACGTGGACACGATGAGCAAGATTTACTTCAGTTACTTCAAGTCGTACAGCGGCAGGCTGCTCAAAGTGCAGGTCAGTGATCGTCGACCGCCACGCGCACAAAACCAAGATCAGCTGAGCCCCGTCCCTGTGTGATAAGTGCTTTTTTAGCCTAATTGAACATATGTTTCTTCAGATAGATAAATATCAGAAGTGTTGAGTTAAAACTAGTAAAGAAGCAGTCGGCCGATGGAGAGTGAAATAAAGAGAACGTCTGGCAGGAGCTGCTGCGGCTGCAGGAGCGTTTCCATGTGTGACCTGATGTTTCCGTGTCCTGTCTGCAGTACGAGGAGGTTGCAGACAAAGACGACCTGATGGGAGTCGAAGACACGGCCAAGAAAGATATCCTTCAAACTGTGTGTGTGGCTGAACATGTGCACGTTTCCTGGTTCAAATATCGAAATAAGTCCCGCATTTGATTGACTCTGACAACGAGCACGTAGAAAAAGAGACTTTCTGACAGATTCGTTAGTCGCGAACGCAGGAGAGAAAACCTTTTCCATCAGACAGGATCTCGTTTGCCTCTCAGAGCTAAATGAAATAGTTCTTTCCAGGAAACGTCAGAGGAGAGTTTTTTAGGAAATTCGACACTTTTAAAAGAAAGCACCACCAAGAAAAACGCAACAAAACACAAATGTGTGCAGTAGAATTTTTAATAAACCCTCAATAATGATGCTTTTTTTTTAACAAAATAATCTTAACTCAATGTCCACTTTAAAAAAAAAAAAAAGAATTTCTAAAACACGTGGGGACTGATTCCAGCGCTGCGTTCAAAGGCTTTTGAAATGTTGAAATGTGGCATTGAGCAGGCAAAACTAAAGTTAGACGACACGTGAGGCTCCTTGACCCCCCCCCCCCCGCAGGCTTCTTCTCCAAACCGTCTCTGAAGAGCAGGAACACCATCTTCACTCTGGGCCAGAGGGGGGCCATCCTGAGTCCTGCTGAGCTGGAGGGGCCGATCCTGGTCCCACACACGGCTCAGAAGGGGGACAGCAGGGTGAGACACAGACCTGCACAGCAGCTGCTGGGGTCTTAATTTTAATATATATATAAGTGTTTTACATAAAGTACAAATGTATCTGTAACAACAACGATGAGAACTTGACAGGTACGGCACTTTTCACGTGCTTGATGGATCGTTAAAGTGACAGCGGGTTCTCATGCATGAGCCTGCACACATGCGTCTCCTGAACCTCTCTTGGTGGTTTCTGTGAGGTTCGATCGTTCAGCCAGCAGAGTGAACTGTCCTACAGGAGAAGCCTTCAGCGTGAACCCAGGACGTGGTTCACCAGCAGGAAACACAAACCCACTCCGCATGTACTGAGGTGTCGAAACAAACGGACGTCTTGTGGCGCCGTGAGAGAGATTCTATGAGGTTTTCTAATGAGACAGTGGCTCCCTTCCCCTGTGTCTCCCTCCTGCAGTATCCCTACGAGACGTTGTTTCGCAGCCAGCACTACGCTCTGCTGGACAACGGCTGCAGAGAGTTCCTCTTCCTCTCCGACTTCTTCATGGTGGCAGGAAACTCCGCCCTGGACCTCTTCAACAGTATCATGGGGAAAACTCTCAGCATGTTCCTGGTACGAACTCCTTTGGTGTTTGACGTTTGTCTAAAAGGAATCTGCAGAACGTACGACACCACGTGTCCTTAAAGAAACGCCTCACAAACAGAGATGGACAGATTTTAAATGAAGACACAAAAGGTGCTGCAGCTGACTAAAACTACATGCTGCGACTGTACTCGTAACCTAAATGTGTAAACTTTACAGTGTTGGAGTCCAGAACAGTCGCAGTACCGAAGCTGCTGCAGCACCAGGCCTTCATTTCTAATTCCCTCTGTTTATATTTGCTCCTGTTTCAGAGTGACGCCTCCTTGTTTTCTGCTCTGCGCTTCAGACTCCAGAGGCTCCATAGCAATAAGAAAGAAAAATGAGACATGCAAAGTAAAACCACAATTCATTCAGTTTTAACAAAACAGTTCAAGTCTCTTCAGTGACTTGTGAGCCTGCATGAGTACCGAGAGCAGCTCCGGATATTAAACCCTCTCTGACTCGTCCAAGCGGCACATTAAAGTGCTCATTATTGTGAAACATGTGCAGGGCCTGTTGTGGACTTGCAGGGTTCCCCAATGGCACTCCACATGTAGCTATCGCCATCTTGTGGCACTCGTAGGTTACTACAAAAAACACCTGAGACATTCTCACACACACACACACACCGAAGTCTGACAAAATCACGCTTCAGGTCGAGTGTTGAAAACAGCGTGATTTTCTGAGTTGTTCTGTTGTATTTCACACCCAGCTTTTATTTAATACGGTAAAAAGATGTTGTTATAAGTTTGTTAGGCTACATGGTGACATGAGGGACAGGACTTCCTGAATGTTTTGAAGCCTGCCAACGTGCCGTGTGCTCCGTCTCTGCAGAAGAGCATGTCCACGTATGTGTCCGACTGCTACGACAGCATCGCCGTCTTCCTGTGCATCCACATCATCCTCCGCTTCAGAGCCATCACCGCCAAGCGGAACATCCCTGCTCTCGACAAGTCAGTGTCTTGTCAACGACCCTGTTTATTCCAACGGCAGACGAGGAAACTTTACTCGACTGCTGTTGGAGAGAAGGTCCTGTGTTTTTGAAATCCAGCAGTTGGTGTGAATCAGTTTCAGTGCTTCAGCAGTAAAACATGTATTTTATAAAAGTCACCTAGCTGTCACAGCAGCATTCTTTAAGTGTGTGTGTGTGTGTGTCAGGTACTGGGAGGCCGTGTTGGAGCTGCTGTGGCCGAGGTTTGAACTGATTCTGGAGATGAACATCCACAGCATCAGAAACACGGACCCTCAGAAACTGGGAGTGCTGGACACCAGACCCCACTACGTAGGTCCACACACACACTCTCACACACACACACACACACACACAACTTTGTGTATCAGCAGATACAGCAGTGCATTTTACGGAAATGTCTGTGTGTGTGTTTCAGATCACTCGTCGTTATGCAGAGTTCTCGTCAGCCATCGTCAGCATCAACCAGACGTTTCCCAACGAGAGAACCCACACTCTGCTGGGACAGCTGCAGGTCACACACACTCTACTATAATGTGATTTAGCAATAATAATAAGGGTGTAAGGAGACGGGGCGTGGTGCATTCACAGACGTCTGGAGCAAATTATTATTATTAACGTAACAAGTTGAGTATCTAGCACAGCAGCACAGCAGAGGATGTTAATAATAATTATTCATACATCCAAGCTGTAATTGACGGTGTGGTCAGCCATCTTAATCCCAAACACCTTTTGTCAAATTCACTCCTCGCGGCCCTCTATGAAGGGTAAAATAAGCTCACAGGAGCAATATCCAGAATCGCTGCCGACCCCACCTGTAAGTATACAAGTCGGAGCCAGAAGACAAAGCAGTTAAACATCAAACAAAACAGATTCCTCAGTAAGAAGGCAAACTGATTTAAAACTCTCTGCACGACAGAGACGATCCTGACGTTGTGTAAAAGTTGCGTTCAGATTTCAGAGGTCGGTGTGACAGAAAAAGACATTAGATGGAGATGAACTTGCCGTTTGCTCAGACAACAACAGGGGAAATAACTTGTGTCATAAACAAGGCGTCCTGCAACCGAGGCCAAACGTCGATGTTCCACTGAAGTGAAGGAAAATGTGCCGACGAATATCTGTTTTCCAGGTTGAGGTGGAAAACTTTGTGTTGAAGATGGCGGCGGAGTTTCCCTCCAGAAGAGACCAGCTCATCTTCCTGATCAACAACTATGACATGATGCTCAGTGTCCTCATGGTGAGCTGTCACACCTGTTCGCACGAGGAAGGTCGCAGGTCTCGTCATGAGATCTGCTTTTATTCTCCTGCGGGATAAAATGAAAAGGTTCTGCTTTTGGTAAACTCGTGTGGTGATGATCGTTTTTCCCTCGTTTGTCCAGGAGAGGGCAGCGGACGACAGTAAAGAGGTGGAAGGCTTCCAACAGCTGCTTCTAGCCAGGACACAGGTAAACTCCACAGAGGGATTATGGGAAATCTGAGCACAGAGGAAACGTGAGCGTGACGGGGATTCAGGGTTTCATGAAACATGTGTGAGGCCTGGAGGGTGATATCAGTAGATTTAGAATTATAGAGGCGCAGCCTCCAGTAACGGGCTTCACTACAAAGTATCTCTCTGTTTTGGCAGCACTCAGTACCTTCTTGTTTAAAACTTTCTTCCCGCGTGTTTTCCTTTTATTTAATATATATAAAAGACTTAACTACAATGCAATCTGAACAACTGAAAAGTGAAAATGAACTGGATTTAAGTCTGAAATTGTTAATGTTTTCCGCCTCCAGGAGTTTATCGAGGAGATTCTGTCCCCCCCCTTCGGAGGGATGATCGCCTTCGTGAAGGAGGCCGAGGCTTTGATGGAGAAAGGGCAGCTGGACCGACTAAAGAACGAGGAAGGTGAGCGGGTTCTTTCACTTCATGCTTAAGTTTTGTTTTACAGCGTAATGATTCATTCACAGGCGCTGAGCCGTGCGCTCAGTTTTGTTTCTCCTCTGTGACTCTGAGGCTGCAGAATGTCGCACCCACGTCAGCGCTTCAGATTCCCACATCCTCTTTCTGTCTTCACTGGTCGCCCAGGTCGCGACTTTGACAAGAAACCAAAGCGATGGCTAGACAAGGACGAGGTGTCGGCCGTTTGTCGGTCAGGGTGCCCATGCTGTCGGTCAGGGTGCCCATGCTGTCGGTCAGGGTGTCGGTCAGGGTGCCCACGCTGTCTGCATGTTTGACATGTGTAAAACTTCAGTGTGTGTGTGTTGCAGCCCGTATCATTCAGCTGGTTCGGGGGTTTTCCGGTACATGGAAACAGTCGGTGGAGTCGATGAGTCAGGACGTCATGAGGTCATTCACCAACTTCAAAAATGGAACCAGCATCATACAGGTGAGACAGCAGACAGGTGAGACAGCAGACTCCTGCTCGATTGATCAAACATTGAACTTGTTATTAACAAACAGCTTCACTAAAATCCCGGTAATTAGAATGTTACTGAGCAGCTTTCATTCTAAAAGTGTGTGTGTGTGTGGTAATAACTCCTGAGCACTTCCTGTCTCTGCTGCAGGGCGCCCTGACCCAGCTGATCCAGTACTACCACGGCTTCCACAAGGTCCTGAACCAGCCGACGTTCCGCAGCCTGGCCGTCCGCTCCGAGCTCATCAACCTGCACCACCTCATGGTGGAGGTGAAGAAGCACAAACCCAACTTCTAGCGGGGCGGCCTCGCCGGCGACAAAAGGCAGACTTTTTGAACTGTGAACCCCTGAACACACCTTCCTCCTCCTCCTCCTCCTCCTCCTCAGTAAGTTTCTGCAGAGAAACACGCTGACGTTCACTGGAAATGAAGTCATTCAGTCACTCTGCATTAAAACATGACCCAGATAATAACACTGCTTCATTCTTTAAATCATCACTTAGAATCCTTCAGATTTCACTCCTGCTTGGTTTGGGCCCCCTGTGGTCACTGGTGGTAACTGCAGCTGCGTTTTACTTGCACAAGAAGATTAAATGGTGTATAATAAATAATAATAATCTGCCTTTGCCCGTCATGCATGAAGCAACATCTGATGTCATGCTGCTTATTGTTTTCTGGACACATTTTTGATGAAAGGTTAAAGGTCAGCCAGTGTGGCTGCTTCACAATAAAAGTCCGCTGAAGTCTTTTAAAGTGAAGCAGTGAGAAAGGCTGCGTTAGCATTAGCAGTAGCTTAATCCAGCACTGATGTAAGAGCGGGAACAGTGAGGCAGCGATCAAACTACACAGGGAGGGATCATAGTGATTAAATGTGAAGGATTATGTCGTATTTTAAAAAGACATTTTAAATGTAGTGAAAATGTTCCTATTTTAGTTCCTAATTTTCAGTCTCTATCAAATGAACAGGTGGAAATGGTGCATTTGTTGGGGACTATTTTCAGCGGCGGATTAAACCATATCTGTTGAAGCAGGACTGAGTCCAAATATATAACTATACCGAAGATATTGAATATCAGAGCAGCCTTGTTGGAGCTCGCTGAGTCTGCAGATTGTGTCGCATTTAGCAGAGAAAAGAAATAAAACTATAAGTTATACTTTAATACTTCTATGGGAGCACAACACACATATTAAATGATTAAAAGCTGCACAACACATATTACAGATGTAATTATTCATTGAACTGAAATAGGATCAAAGATCAAAAGGTCTTTATTGTTCCCGAGGGGCAAATTGGCCTGCAGCCAATAAAATACGGCACAGAAACACAAAAACAACGTCAACAAAAAGAGACAAGACGGCAGATAGACAAGTACGATTAGCAGCAGTCGCAGGTTATTTAGCAGGCTATAGCTACGTTTGTAATTAAGATGTTAAAATACAAAATGTGAGAGGATCTACATGAAGCAAAGTTTACGATCCAAACCAGCTACTGGAATTTACTTGAACACTGAGGAAAGCGTAGTGGTTTCCACAGCGACCGAGTCACCAAACACAGGTTTGTTCACAAATCTGCTACGTCAGAATCCTACTTTGTGTCAGAATCCTACTTTGTGTTCTTACTCATCGTGAGATCATGGACAAATTATTTAATGTGTTTCAATTTATTACGACGTCAAACAAACACAAAGTTTTCTTCATCATAAATCACATCTCGCACTCAAATCTGGCTCACAAAGAGTAAACCTGACGGGACGTTTGCGTGGTTCCTTGGTTATAGTTTGCGGAGCAGCCGTCAGGAACTATGTGCAGTTATGATTCAAAGGAAGCTTCTCAGAGATGAAGAATTTGTGAACTCGTGGCAAGAACAGACAAGATGAGTAGAGCCGAGCAGCTGCTGCTTTTGGCAGCGTCACCTGGAAAAGACATCAGAGTTGGAGATGGAAGGTTATTCCAGGTCAAGGCTTTTGGGATTTTTTAAAACACCTTTCCCTTCGTGTGACTCTTCTTCGGGTCCGACTCAGGCGCCAGAACAGAAGTGTTATATTCTCACCTGCTGGTACTTGATCTTCCGGACTCTGGTGGACTTTGAGGGCTGTGGAGTTTTCTGTGAAGCAGTCAACAGTTACGTCAGTGACACGCGATCACGCCGCCGCAAGTCATGATTCACTTCAAGCGGCTTTTCCAAAATATAACAACCCTAAATGACCTGTTAGCTATGGAGGCTGATTTAAAATACAATTGTAACTTACATTTGCATTTAAATTATAAATATGTAATTTTAAAAAACTCTAATTTGCCAACATCAGACCAGTGTGTCAGGTATTATATACTGGAACAGATATATAATTATAATAATATACACGGGTAATTTGCAGTACTGTCATTAATGTAGTGCAGCATCGTTGTTATGATTAAAGTCGAATCTGATACAGGAGAACTGAAGTCACACCACCGATGGTGTAAAGTCTGATGAGGTTTTACGGCAGAAATGTTTTGTCCTCCATTAACTTGGAGCTGACTCTGCAAACGTTTACATCCTCCTGTTATTTACTGATGCGCCGTTTCTTGGAAGAATTTTGCTTAATCGTTTAAAAAAAAACTGTGGAAAACGCTGCTCCAAAAGCTGAAGGTGACGCCTTGGAGTGAAAAGCCAAAGACATTCAATTTTCCATTTGAGAAGCTGGAACCAGAGAATATTTGACTTTTGGTAAAGTAGACCTCTGACCTTCCACTGAGAGCTGCACGGTGCTGACAGCGAGGCCGTGTTCATCCAGAACTTTGTACGTTCCTTCGTCGGATCTCTTTAACATCTTTATGGTCAGCTGCTCTCGCTGTGGGTGTTTCTCCAGACGGGGACGGTCTTTGTCCCCCCTCGTCCACAGGTCCGTCCACGCCGAGCTGTTCCTGTGGGCCAAAGTTCAGCAACTGTTGGATCGAGGCAAACGCACGGAAACAAGACGTAGCGCCTGGAGCCTCAGCGGTGGTGGAGCTAAAGATGTCACGTCTGTACTGAAGGTGGCGCTAGATGTGTCATTAAAATCAAAAGGGTTCATACTCTGGGGAGCAGGCAGGGGTGGGACCGGAAAGAATCAATGGCGTCAGGCAGGATTGTGAACCTTTTTACAATACTTTAATTTTCCAAGTGAGCATCTCACACTGGTTTGACAGAAGTAGCGCGTAGAATTAATTAATCACAATCCAACTAACCGGGTTTCCTCGCCCCCTCTGATACTTCCCCACACGCTCGAGATGTTTTACTCAAGTCATGACGGGGTCAGGGAGTAGAATTACCTCTCCCTTCGTTCGTCTCTACAGTAAAATTGCCGCCGCCGTAACGTCCACATCCATCGATGCCGTAATCCGAGCGAACGTGCGTTGACGACGTCGGTGCGTTTGAAGTTGGACCAACGTGTGCGCAGCGTGACATAACTGTTGCTGTTCAACGCGACGCCGCTGTTCAGACATCCTGGCCACGTTTACTAAAAAGAAAACAGACTCTTTATCTACATTTCTGCTCAGCAAGAGCAAAACCTTAAGGTTTCACGAAGGTAGTGAGCAGTACGAGCGGCAAAAAGGGACCACGGAGACGATGACGGCAGCTAACTGGGCGTCCCGGTGACATAATATTAACAAAAGCCTGACGTGACTCAGTAAATGTTGGGTTTATTCAGCGCTCTAATGATGTATAAATACAGCACTGTCCTCCTACGTAGTTATTTTCCCCGCTGTTTTGTGAGCAGGCTTCGCTGGGTGACTCATAACTTTACCAGCAGCCTATAATCTGCTTTTGTTTGACGCAAACAGTCATTTCGTGGGAGTTTTGGGGCAAGAAAATAAGGGATGAAAGTAGATGAAAGGATGAGAACATACATAAGAAAAGGATGGAGGATGTCAATGGAAACACATTTTGTTTAGGATAAAGGGGGGGGGGGGTTATAGGTAAACAGCTCACCTGCCCTGGAAGACCACTCTCACAGAGTGACGAGTGTGGAGATCCAGGACTAAGTCCTCACCTGGACCACAAGACTGAAGAGATTTGTGGTCTAAGGGAGGAAAACAAACCCAAATTCATCAAAATGCAGGATCAAAACCGACATAAGAAAAGGTTGAAGGATAAGTTGAGAGAGTGGACGGCGTGAAGAGGAAAGTCAAGACAGTGATAGAACCGATGGAAAAGGAAGAACCTGGGAAAAGGAAAATGGAACAAAACCCAAAGAGAAGAACAGAAAAGAAGGAAAGTAGAGCTGAGGAAGGTAGAAAAAGAGGAAAAGGTCAAAGAATAGAACGATAAGTCAAACTAACCGAACACAGACAGCTTGACGCTCTCAATGAAGACTCTGGTTTTTTTGGACCTCACTCCGTCCACCACCATGAAGCTCTCATATCTCCCCGTGTCTCCGATCTGAACGTCGCTGATGATCAGGGAACAGTCCCCGGACCCGAGCCTCTCCTCGAGAACCTCCACGCGGCCCTTGAACTCCTCCGCCTGCCACTTCTGCTGACCCCACAGCTCGAACACCGTGTCGGCCGGGGTCTTCCACTGGATGTGGCAGGTGGATGGGACCTTCCCCCCCAGACGTGACTTCCAGCTGCAGGGAAGGACCGCCTGGTCTCCCACAGTGGAGACGACGGTCTGGGAATGGGTGTTGGAGTACAGGGAAGTGGAGTCTGGAAAGAGAGACATCGGAAGTGGAAATAGAGGAAAATCTCCTTGCCAACATGGAGGTCCTTTCAAAGGATATGTTGTGTTAACAACACATGCAGTGGTGGACAGCAAGCAGCTATAGTTACTCAAATACGTAAGTACAATTTTGAGATACATGTACTTTACTCGAGTATTTCCATATTGCACTTTTGACTCCACTACATTTATCTAACAGCTGGAGTTACTTGTTTTTACCTAAGAGAAATATATATATACGCTTTACAAAATGCTACACATTGCTGAAGATTACACCTAATTAAAATGTGGACTATATAAAGCACTGAAAACTAGTTAGAACTAGCCGCACGTAAAGACGTTAACCCCACACGCGACGTTCTATGGCTTCACATTTCCAGGACAATCAACAGGTTGTCGCTTGTCCTTTTACAGTCTACAGCCGCCTGTTCCTCTGTCACACAAACGAAATGTCATCAGTGTTTAGTTTTAAACCCAGATTGAAATGGCATCATACAACACTTTGTGCCTCCTCCCAGTTTACTGCAGGATGGTGGGAATTGGTCTTAAATGTTGTGATGTAAGACGTGACATGATGTCTTTCTGTTTAGCTCTGCTGCTTTAGACGATTAGTAAATGCTGAGCTTTATGAGCGTAGACGTCAGCTCCCCTCGGATACGATGGCCTTTAATGCAGTTTAGGTGATTTCTGCAGAAGGAGCAGCATGTGCTGTTTACACTGCAGCAGGGTTGTAGGGGATTTAACTTTCGCCGGCTGATACTCACCAACTAAACCTCCAACCAGGAAACACTGCAGCTGCATGAAAAACCTGCAGGAATCCCAGGATTCATGGGGAGAACAGAAAGCAGCAATGAGTCTTTGACAACAGACCACAGCTGCTTCATCACAGCAGATGGATATAGATATAGATAGATATAGATAGATCTATATCTATCTATATCTATCTCTATATAGAGAGTGTGGTGGACCGGGAGGCGGGGGCGTGGCCCGGCCAGAGTCCAGCCAGCAGCGGCAGCTGTGTCCATCCCAGTCAGAGACTGCAGCCCCTGGGGACCTGGGATGGACACAGCTGCCGTTCACCCTGATAACGAGGTCGAGAGTCAGACCTGCGGAGGTGCAGCGTAAAGAGAGACGGGAGACGAGACACGGGGAGAGTAGAGACGGAGTGAGAGGAGGAAAGATCTGATGATCTGAGGACAAAGACGAACAAAACCATTCATAGAAGAGAAGAGTGAACTGAACCCGTGGAGGCTGGAGGACACTGTGCTTTCTGGCACCTCTTTAAGTTGGACTAAAAAGCTGAGTTTGGTTTGTTTTGTTATTGGTGTAATAAACGCAATAACCGTTCTGGACGATTGCATATTTTGGCTGGCTCGCTGTTTGTCACACCCCTCAGCTGGGATCGTCACAACAGATATCTCTCTCTCCTCTCTCTCTCTCTATATATATATATATATATTAATATATATATATA
>JAVQJF010077693.1:0-27008 GCA_036023855.1 Gadopsis marmoratus | reverse complement strand
AGCACTGAGGTAGAGACCCCAAGGTATTTGAAGCATTGGACCATTTCCACCGCTTCTCCTTCAATAAAGAGGGGAGAGGGAGTGTGGCTCCTCCTCCTAAAGTCCACGACCAATTCCTTCGTCTTCCCCACATTGATGAAGAGATTATTTTCCCTGCACTGGTCCACCAGATCTTCTACCTCCTGCTGATACAATGACTCATCGTTGTGGGATATCAGTCTGCTGCTGCAGCTACTGCTGTCATCTGCAAATTTCACAACATGGCTGCCCAGATGTTTCGCCGAGCAGCCATATGTGAGTAATGTGTACAGCAGAGGGCTCAGGACACACCCCTGGGGGGAACCGGTGCTGAGGATGATGGGGGAAGATGACATGCCGTGGACCTTAATGGTCTGTGGCCGGTGTGTCAAAAGGTCCAGGACCCAGTTAAAGATAGAAGGTGTTACTCCAAGTAGCTGTAATTTATTGACTAGAGTCCGTGGTATGATGGTATTAAAGGCAGAACTGAAGTCCAGTAAGAGCAGCCTAACATAGGAATCCCCGCACTCTAAGAGCCACCGGGCGATAGCAATTCATTGTTTTTGCTGATAACACTTTGGCACAGGAATGATGGTAGATGTCTTGAGACCCCTAAGAACTTTCTAGGACCAGTCCCTGAGCAATGGGGACATATACTAGGCCTCGTACACACCTCCTCTATTATGCAGTGTAAGATTTCACCCATTCAGTCCATTTCACCAATGCAGGACTGGTCATGATCGACCCTGACAGAACTGATCCACGCAACAGAAACAATCACTCGCTGATTACATGCACATGTTTTGTTCATGCCTACAATTATCTGTGTTTTGGCCTGCAATATTTGATACACTTAGTGGAGTCTTAGGTAAAACAGTAGACCCCGACCCCCTCAGTGCCCCCTTTCGGAGATCCTTCTACCTTGGATGCACCCAAAGCCACACAAGTTATTGCATTCACCACTCTGCTGGCTGGAAGGCTTATTCTCCTTAAATGGACACATTCCTCCCCACCTACCTATTATAGATGAATTCATGAGATACTGCAGTGCATTAGGTTTGAGAAGATCAGGTTCTCCATGAGAGGTTCCCTAAAGACCTTACATAAAACCTGGCAACCCTTTTTAGAACATACTTTCATTACACCATAAGCATTTTACAGTACTTCCGAGCTCACTGGGATAATACTAGCAAACTTGTACATAAACATCAAGTCCAGCTTAGAATGATGAATTTATACACCCAGTATGAAATAAGTGTAAAGTATGTATTTCTAAAGTTCCAAAGAAGTGACAGGACACAGTTAACTTGTTTGGGTGTCAGTCCTTTCAAGCCTGAGACAGAAGACGCCATATTTTGGCAAAAATATGACTTTGACAATGAGCACATAGACAGACAAGGAGTGATTACAGTAATGCGGCACAATTGGCGTACCAAAGTTCTGTGGACATTTTGATATATTTCTTTTGCCATGGAAACTTGTCACACTTGGAATCTACAATGAAACATAGCTTTTGGAACACCTAACTCCTGTCCTCTGCAGATCTAAATATGTTGTTCATTGCTCTCCCTGTTGCAAACAAAATCACTTATATCATCACAAAAGTGATACCTTTCCTGGCTTTTAATTATATGGTTGTGCCGGATGTGCCAGTGCCACAAATCCTTGAGAAACAGCTCTCTACTTTGGATTTCCACTTGTAATTTGTCATGGGAAGAATTTAAAAAGATGAGAAGTCAAAGTATTAATACAATTATGTATGTAATACAAAGGTAGCAATGTTTGCTTCCCTTGACAGCATACCTGCAATCCTCCCATGCTGTAGTGTGAAAGTTGCTGGTGGACAATGGACATGCCATTTATGTCATATTACTCAGCGGTGACTACATCTATTTGTAACAATGTTGTTGTCCATTTGTAAACAATGAGCAGTTGAAGCTGCGCCACTGAAGTTGTTCTTTTGGGGTTACAGATGAAAAGGTACTATGCTGGTAAGGAAAGAGGATTTTTCCATGGTAAGAATTTATTACATTTTTAAAGCATGACACTTTTAAAATGGGCCACACTGTAAGCGTAAGCCCACGTCATCTCAGCAGACCAATCAGACTTGAGTTTATTTCACCCAAGCACAAACTACTGATACCATCTGATTTCATGAAAGCAGAGACTACAAATGTGAGAGGAAGCATATATGTGGTATTCAACATATCATTCCACGTTTAATTGTGTGAATTAAATATTTCCTTCTGATAAACATCTCTGCTATAGTATGTGTAACAGTATCTACAGTATGCATTTCAGACCAGATTTCGCAGTGAATTATCCCTTTAAATCCAGGACATTAATAGTGATACCAGACATTATTCATATAGATTTTTTATAGTGCAACTATAGATGTATATGTGAACTAAGATTTTATATTCATGTTATATTACAAAAACATCATAACTTCAGTCTATTCCAAGCAAACGACATATACATATAAGTGTCCTTTAAAACAGCATTTCCATCAGTGGGACATAGTGGAACTGTTTCATGTCCTACACAAATCTATAAAGCTATTTTCAAAAGAAAAGTTACATGAGATGTCCAAGGCACTTAGAATTATGAGTGTACGGTATTAACAGAAGAACTTATACATGAATCACATATTCCATTAGATCCAGTTGGAAATCAAGTCAGATTAAGTGATTGAAAAAGCACATTTCTGTCTCACACAAATGAAGTAGTAAAAACCATATCCTAGTAAACATTATTATGTGTTGCCATTCATCCATAAAGTGCATCACATGACCTTTTCTGGGCATAGTTTGAGACAATTCAACATTAGCTGTGGTTATTATACACTTCATTAACTCACTATCAAAGAGTGAAAACAAACAGCAGACTGCCACGTGTGAAACTTCTGCCTTTGAAGTGTTAATCTGGGTCTAAAAATATGGCTTTTAGGGATGATATGTAGGCCTGGTACCAGTCCGGATGCTGCTACAGAGCCAACTAGGATGTATAGTGTTTCAGTCGCTTATGTTACCCGGCTTTCCTGAAATACAAGGAAGATGGTTCTGCATCTTATTTTCAATGGCCTTGATTCATTAAAACCAAGACTGTGTTGTTAAAAATGAAGCGACAGGCCCCGCTCTAAAAGCTCTAATTTACCCTGCTTTCAGAGCTCATCAGTCTCTCAGGTCATAACTTCTGAATTTCTTTCAGGTAAATTAGCACCACTGTGATATTATGGTTGTGGAGGGGCTTCTTTCTGCATTCCTTGATTGAAGCTGAGGTTCAACTTAAAAAAGATCAACTCTTTCAGTTCCTTAAAGGGTTAGTTCACCCAAATTTCAACTCCCGCCCCAACCTACTCTTACTGGTACTTGGCACTGCAGATAGTTTTGGTTTTAGATATCTGCCTCTGAAATGTCTGCTTTCACACCAATACAATGGAGGTCAAACTGGCACACAGGATGGTAGCCCCAGATGTCGCTGTCAACAGCGGTTCCAGTGAAAACAGTCAAAAAGTGAGGTCTGTGGATTATCCCCCGTAGCCATATCATTCTTCACAGAAAGCAAAGTTGCTGTTGAGCTTTTTAAATGTCTTTTCTAAATACTTTGAGCACCACAAACACAATTCCATTCACCTTAATTGTATCAAGACAGAGGCAGAATACTTAGAAGTGGATAGATAAAACTAAAACTATCTGCACGGCTACATGCCAAGTAGAAGTCGAAAAATATTTATTTTTGTTAAATGGGTGAACTGATCCTTTAACTATATCTGCATCACAATATTTTAATAGACCTTGAGGAAACTGATACAAGTCCAGGCCCAGTCTACACTCTATTAACAAGCAAGGCACCATAAGGTGTGGTGTTTTATTTATGGACTTAACCTAAACTAGCATAATCAAAACCTAGAAGCAAAGTGATGCTTGTGTGCATATCCAGGGGTGTTGGAACGTGGCAGGAAAATGACATGATTGACACGATTAATATACACATAAGCCATTACAGTCCTCAAAAAGCAACAATAGGCCTCATTCCCTTGGCTCTTGTCTTTTAGTACAGCATGTTACATTTAGTTAGATTTGATTTTACGGTCACTCGTAGCACTTGGTTTACCACGAACAACGTATGGCACTAGAATCATAAGGGAATGTAAGCTTTTGGATGTTAAGTGAGTTTGACTGAAAGTTAAAACACAATGTTTCTCAAGTAAGGTCTGTCTATAGCTTCAATGAGTCAATGGCAGTAAAAAGCACTGACATGGATGTACCTGCTAACAGTTATAAATCCTCTGTGATACCCACCTGGTTTCCAATGCGTATCCGGACACATTTCATTTATCCACACATTCTTCTTATTTCTATAGCTACACAGGAGCGTTGTCTCTCTAGTCTGAAAACAGGGCCTCTTGTCCCAAGTAAGGAGCCACAAGGCAACGCACGTCGGAAGAAACTGATGAAATGATGCGTCAGGTTTTCTGCAGATTGTCACAACTGTGAAAGTAATCAAACCACCCAGCGGTGTGAGTCTTTCGAGGAGTCTTATTTCATTTGGTCAAGAAGCCAAACAAAGAAGCAGGATCAAACTGATCCAATCTGGCAGCTGGGTAGGAAGTTCAAACGTGAACGAAGAGAACTCTGAAGTTCCCGCAGTTTAACAAAGATCAACAAGTCTGAGGATTTCAGAAATATAGCCATGTGATTTCAAATCTAGTTATTGTTCTTATAGTAAGTAACACAAGGTCTTCAGAAAGGAGTCTTTTGTAGGTGCCGGATAAAATATCCCATGACCCATTGTATAGTGGGAGATATAAGTGAAACAGGCTGTTGCAGAATAAAACGGTTCCCTTTAAACCCTATATGCAGATCTTGAGATAAAGGCTGCGACAGATCCAACTCCAAGACTGGAAGGCGAAAGAGCGGCTACAATCTGGAAGGTGAAAAGGGGAGTTGTGACGGGAGGAGGGAGTGGTAAGGTCGAAGACAGGGTAGAAAAAACACAAAAGGTATGGAATAGCACTCAAACCTAAGGAAGGTGGATGGAGTGGTCTAGTATGGGAGGAGGAGGGAGGAAAAAGGGGAAAACGAGATGAGGATGAGCAGTCTTTGTTGTTAGTGTTCCGGCTTCTGGTGGTAAAGCTGAGTGACCTGGATGACGGGGGGAGAGGCGCTGAGCGACGGCCCACACCAACAGGCTGAGGATCGCACCAGTTGGACCTCACACGTGCCACTGGAAGAAAGGAGGTGACAGCAGAGGAAATAACACGTAAGGAATTTGACTCATTCAACTCAAATTGAATGCAGTGTGAGAACCTCAGACAACAAAAAGCCAGAAAGACTGAGAGGATCCAAGGAGAAATGTACAGCGGAGGATAGACGCCAATATAGCCCGACGTGTGAGTCTCCGTGTGAGAGGAGACAGATACTGCACGACAGGTTGTTAATGCCACAACACCAACAAGTTACATTGACAGGTCCACTGAAAACACAGCAGGAAAACTCCCTCCCATCTCACACCGTATGACACATAATGGGGAAAGGAATCAGGAGCTTTGACAACTGGCCTACATGCACACTGTTTTACATACTCTGCCAGGAATCCTCGCAATTTGTGACTAGTTGTGATCAAAATCTTGTTCTTTATTACTATAAGCTAGAAGATATCAGAAAAATCCAATTAAAAAAAGTAAATTAGTTTGTTTGCTATTTTTTTTAAATATTTTGTACTCGGGAGGATTTTGTCAGTCTTTTTAAGACTTTCAAACAGATGATATCTACCGCTGTGACCCAAATCTGGTATACACAGGCTGATTTAATAATGGGATTATCCCTGTAAGCAACAACACACCAGATGGGGAGAGGAAGGAGGAAGACCTGCAATGCAACAACCTACAATGCCCACATAGTGAGCACACACACCACCATGTGAAAGAGATGCACTAACGACACGTGTTAGTCACATAAGATGCAGGGGAGCAGTGTGGCACAGCCAAAAGATTCACAGAGTACAGAACACTGCAGTACAATGAATACACACCATGGTTGGGGAAAAATCATTTTCAGGTCAGTCAATTCAAAAAGTAGAAAAAGTACTTAGTGCTTCACTTCATTTGAGTGTCTATAATTTGGCCAGGTGTTTGTGTAGCTATCAGAATTTTTTGTTTGGGGAGGCATGCAACCCTGTTCTTATAAATAACAAGAACGCTCAAGCCTCTGGAGTTTACACACCTGTCTTTTAAGGTTTGTGTCCACCAGGCCACCGTAGATTAAGGGGGACAGAAGGGAGTTTGTGTAAGAGAAGATGAGATCTTAGCAATTGTCCTGAATTACGTGTGCTGAAAGTGATCTTACCCCAACCTTGATAAACATCCTGACTGCCTGCAAGCACTTAAAAGATGGGTTTGAATTTTTTTCAAGTAGATCTTAATACTCCCATCATATGTCAGAATTGTATTAAGACAGACTTGAAAATAATACAAACCAATTCTTTAACACCTTGATACCACAAAACATGACATGTCCATTATAGTACAGCAGGTGGCAGTGGGATGCATGTTACTGAGAAGAAGAATCTGAAAAGAGTTATCCTGCTGAGCTGGTATGTGAAGTACCTCACATGTTATGGGGCCCTTTTTTCAGATTGGGGCAGGACTGCTGTGAAACATAAGGGCAAAAACAAAAACACAGGAAGGGAAGGGAAAACATTTTAAAAAGCATATATAGATGCCAATGAATCATTTTTAAAAAAAAGGACAAATCAGAGAGTGATGTGTTTATCCAGACATGTGCTCAAGTCCAAACGTATTGCTCTTAGTTGGACCTGTAATTCATTAAAAGGAAACTTTGGGTTATGTATTTCTTGACATTAGAAGGTCAGTAACATAATCCCACCCAATATCCAGCACGATCACTTGATGGATATGAATACTGATGTCTGGGCATCATGTGGAGATAGCGATGCTGTGCTATTGAGTATGCCGTCAATGGGTAATAAAAAAAGACATATACAGTAACTTGTAAGAATGTCTCCGCCGCTGTGCTGTCTGTAGTAACTGGGAGTATTCACTAAGGACAGACAATGAGCTGGTGAGGACTGATCCATTAAAGGAAATGTGATTTTAGTTGAGTTTGGCAGCTATTTTTCAAGATGGGAGGTGGAATGTTTGCCCTAGAGTTAAAATCATCTATGTGACATTGGATCTACATAATCTTCTGCCATGTAAAAAGTGAAGTAGCCTATGAGGGGCACATCAGACCAGAACAAGAGTAATCTTAGAGTAGATTAAATCAGTTTTGTAAAAAACAAATTACACAGTTGGGAGACTTAAAATATACACCGGCAGGGCCATGATTCATAAAAGGACCAGTGGTACTGAACATAACATGGTATGTTTGTCTAAGGTGGTTAGTATTTTTAGCACAGTCAGATTGTTTTATTTTACATGTAGAGTATTTTTCCAATATGGTATTGCTACGTTTCTTTAAGGATTTAAATACTTTCCCCACCACAGGTAGGAACAGAGCAAAGGGTATAAATGTGCCTGTTTGAGATCAATACTTCCTGCTATGTCATTTGATTAGGTAGTAGAGGCGGCGGCATGAAAAGCCCACACTGCTCAGGACCTCTCAATTGATTTCACCATGGTAGATAGTCAATCAGCGATGGTCTTATTTACCTCAACTAAAGAGAGATCCAGGCCTTCATTTCTCCTTACTTTGCATTTGTATATGTGATCATATTTTAGTAAAAAGCCTACAGGTGTTTCAATCTGCTCCCATTTGCTGTTGATGCAAAACAAATACATCCTCCATCTGTTTCACATTAAGAGCTTATGTTGGTTAATGGGGCACAATCCTTTTACTCCAGTTATAGGGGTAATTCTGAAACATCTAAAGGGCATTGTTGAGTTTCATTAGCAGCAGCTTACCACCAAGAAACACAAGTGCAAAACACTCACCAGAATTTATTTAGGTGAGTGAGTGGTGTGCTAACAGGATGACTATGTTAATGCTCCAATGACATTAATGCTATGGAAAAGTACATTGTGCTGAATTGACCATGTGAGCTGGCTCCAACTTGAGACCTGGCACTATATCATCACAATAACTGTCGTTACTGTTTACGTGTAAAACGGAAGAAAATAGGCTTGAAACCTGAGAGTGAAACACACAGCTGCATTGACCAAAATAGAAGTGTACCTGGTCCATCAGATGCATGCGACACATTAAAAAATGTCTCTATTTAGACAGCCTGTTAATATGACAGCAGGAAGCAAAGGCCTCAGTGCACGAACGCTCTTTAGGATAATTCATATGCAGCATTCCACATTCAACCACTTAACATTGTCCTTGTCCTCTGAGACACTTCCTAAAAGCATTAGAAAATTATCTTTGGGTTCTGTTTTTGTGACAGTAATAACACAAAATGGGAAAATTGTTTTTTGGTATCATTTGCTCTGTGTTAATTAGAGCCTATTATAGCAAGAATGGGAAGGGTGTAGCGAGATTTACTTAAGAAGATTAAATACTTATCACTTATTTGATTAAACATGTGGCCTTGTGAGTTGTGCTCCTATATATTATCCACTACCTTGTGTGTGTGTGTAATTCTTTACCCAGTCTCATCAGGCATGTCCTGATCAGCCTCCACTGCAGACGACTCCACATCTGCATCTGCGCTGCTTTCACTACCCTGAGCTGACAGAGCGCACGGAGACTCTGGGCTCACACACTCACCACTTGCACAGAGAGACAAACACACACAACCAGGTGGTTCTTATTGACTGCATTTAATGCTATTTTAGCATTGATAACTTGTGTGTGGAGCTCAATTACTACAGTCATTTGTTCTGTCTAAGATGCAGGACATGGTGTGAACCAGATGTGACTTGCATGTGTGTAATTTGTATATTACATGTGTGTCCAACCCTTATTCTCATGCCTTGTATTTATGTGTTTGTCTACTGACTTGATATGCTTCTCCAGTAGCAGGATGGCCTGCTCCCTCTCCTCCAGCCTCCTCTTCAGGAAGGCAATCTCCTTCTGCTTCTCTAGAAGCTCCTTCTGGAGGCGATAGTTGCTCTCCTCTAGAGTCTCGCAGAATGCCTGGAGGGAGGCGACAACAGAAGATTTTTGTTGACAAACAGAAACAAAAGGGTGGAGGGAAAATTGACAGGCAACACGGGAGCAGACAGGGCTAACAATTCTGAATGCAGGAACCTTCAATTAGTAAACCTAAAGGGAGGCTGTGGATTAAGGCTCAAGTCATGTGTTAAATCTATAATTAAACTGTTTACAGGTTTGACATGTCTGAAGAAATGTCCAGGTCAAGATAAGTATGCTAATTTATGAGCAGCTATATGGGGCAAGTGAGACTTGCGACATGTTTATTCCTGTAACGAGTTCCTGCCCTTGTCACCAAATGCCATCAAGCACACTCATATCCTTGTAAAATGTAGGACTGGGTATCATTTTAAATGTTTAAATTTAGTGTGCATATGATACATGAGGTTTGGTAGTGGCTTGAAAATTATACTTTATACCATACTTTATTTTGCTAAGCTAAATTGATGTATTTACATGGCTAAATACCTGGATGTTGCTGTGTGTATATCTGTATGTTTCTGGTCTGTATGTTTCTGTGTCGTGCAGGCTGTGAAAACAAATCACCCTCTGGAAAAATAAATCCAAATCTAATCAAGTTTAAAAATTGTGGTGATGTGGCCCTGGTGCAGCAGCAATATCTCCCTAAGTGTCTGAAGAAATCCTGCTATGGACAAAACCTGGTGATATGGATAGCAGCACAAACACACATGAGCACACATACTTCCACATGTATATGGACACTTACTCTGCTCTCCTCCAGACTATCAAAAGGCCCAGGTGGGTCATCCAGGCACAGAAACTCTCTCACTGCCAGGCTGTCAAGGAGAACAAATGTTGTAACATTAATGTGTGTGTGGTCAGTAACAAAAGAATACTTCATTAACTGTATAAAACAGCCTGAGACTGATGTCTGTTATGTATCTGGTAATGTGTATCTGTTCCACAAAACACTGACACGGCCAATACATAATAAAGAGTTAACAACTTTTGTTTTGGCATTATTAGATAGAGTTAGTGTAGATATAGAGTTGGCTTGAAGTTTCTCTATATTTACAAGTGCTATGAGATAACTTTGTTATGATATAGCGCTATATAAATAAAATTTATTTGATTATTAGGTGACCACTTTACAAAGATCATAGTTTACACAAAATAGCCTAAATAAGTCAATTTAAACATACAAACCAGTGCATAATCAGGTCACATACCAGTTGGCAACATCCTTGTGTGCAACCAGGTTCTGTAAAAAGGCCTGCAGTCCCAGCTGTCTGTCTTCCAGGAAGTCGCTGTCATAGTTGTCTTTGAACCACCGCTTAGGAGGAAGCGATAGGCGGAAGCCGGGGAACATTTCCTTCAGCTAGAACACACACACACACACACACACACACACACACACACACACACACACACACACGAAGGGATGAGCATCACATGATATCTCTTACATACGGTCCCAACAGTTACAGTACAATAATAGTATTCAGTGAGGTTATTGACAGATGGCAAAAGAGACCAAGAGAAGTAGTACACGCTGCTGCTTCCTGAAGCACTCACTCTGTTTCTGAATTACATGCTCTATTGAAGTACTGAAGCAAATCAGGGCACAAGCCTGCTGTCCTCCACTCTGTACGCCTTATTAGTAAGGGGGTCACATATAAACACATTTTTACATCTGAAACAAATCTGAATGTCAATAAATTCTTTTATTATTTCTGCATTCAAAATTTGATCATATATCAGTTTGGCTAAAACAAATTCTATTCTTCAGCTTTAAAACATTATGTCTACAGAAAACATGGGGTGAGACCGTCTCCTTTTATCACTACAGGGTGTGCCCATGTATCAGCAAGTTAAATGTAAGACTTTTTATTGCCACCATTTAATTAAATTTAAGCCTAATTTTGCAATACAAATCAACCATCAAATGTGAAAATATTGGGGTACATATAAAGTACAGTAAATACATATATTGTCACTTCAAAATTATAAGTAAGGCAAAAGGACAATGACTGTTTGAGGAAAAGAACATTTGTCCAAATATGTGAATCAAAGTTGTGTTCTTAAAAATATTAATCACTATAATTGTCTTAAAGCTTAAAGAGTCTGAAAAGATGCTATATCAAGTTAGAATGCCAATTTCTATGCTGAAAGTCGTTTAGAACCCTGTGTTGTTGTTGTTGTTATTGTGGTTGTCTGTTTTATAGTGTATACATGGCTTTTAAATAAACACGTAAATGCCATCCTATCTCACTTAGCCTACGTTCAACTCTTATTGATTTTGTCAAAGATTAAATGTACAGGCATTTTGAGTGAATTTTAGACCATGCTTACAGCATTCAATAAATAAATATTTAAGACCTTCCCAAATAGAATTTAAGACTATTGAATGCTTTTAAAGCCTTTAGTAGTAAATGTGAGTTTAAGGCATTTTAAGACTTTTAAGGACACATGGCCACTCTGCAGTAAGTTGCATTTATTTTTTACGTTTGCACATGTGTACTGGTGCCACAGTGCAGCTGTTAGGATGAGCTAGACTAATGCTTTTGTGTGCCGGCAATACTGATATCAATATATCAAAGTTATAAAAAAAACATCTGGGGGAAAAAAAATAAAAATTGTCTGTTACACTTTTTTTGCTACATAAAGAAACCTTTTGATGGCGATCCCTAACCAAACTATATACAGAGCAGCACATTTACAAACACATCTTTGCTATTTCTTTATTTACATTTTATTTGTCATTTATAGGTTGACATACACACCAACGCCTATATATTTGTAAAAAAAAAAATTGGCAAATAATATCAGTTTGCAGGTATTTAACCCTGAGCTCCTGCTGCCATTCTATGTTTGCTTTGTTTCACTCGGCGTCTCTGCCACTTTTGTCTTTTTCCCATCGAATGGATGAGTGAGTGTGGACAGTACTCAACAGCTAATCATAAGTACAGAACGCTGCGTTACACAGCAGGAGGAGTAATTATACCATTACAACAAAATCTTAATAAAATGATTGCATAGCAACAAGCACCAATGCCTCTGGAGAACCCTGAATTAAATTGCATTATTATGGCATTCTTGCCTCACAAACTGTTCCAACAGTCACAGGAGCTGAGAAAATGACTGACACGAAAACTCAATGAATACAGTATGTTTTTGGCCAGGTGTTGGCATAACTATGACAGTTTGGAACACACTGAGAATACGGATAGACAGCAGAGATGTGGATTATGTGGCCAGTCTCTGCTCTTTATCAAGAACTAGGACTGTCCACTGTCACTTTTAGTTTAAATCATTGGTGTGTGCAAGAGGAATCACAAAATACTGCCAAATGCCTCTGCGTAAACTTACTGACCCGCTGTTTGCCTCATTTGTGACTGTGTGTTGAGTGCCTCTACTGAAGGCAGATCAACGTTAATCATGCCTACCTCCATCTCTGCCTTTACTCCTGATGTAAACACTCAAGTAATTGAGTAATTTACTAAATCCTCTCAGCAGATGTACGCATATTAAGAGAAAGATATTTTTGCTATGTAGCGCTTGTCAGTTTGCTCAGCAGGAAGTGGGTTGGTGTGTGTGTGTGTGTGCATGTATCTATGCTGCCATTTATCTCAATTACATGCACGTTTGGCTTGTCTGTAAGGTTCATACGCAGCAGGCAAGTCCTCTTAAATAACTGTAGCATCATTACTTTTTGCATTAACTCTTGATAATCACACATAGGAATACCATCCAAATGCTTGTGTTTATGTGCCACAGTGATTACAAAAACACCTGATGTTGAAGCATTTCCAACCTGTTAAATATCTGACCAATGAGGCCTTTGCAATTACAGTACATGCATGGCTAAAGGCCATCTGGTACCGCGTAGAGATTATAGCTGCCTCTGTGGAAAAGCCACAGGAATGGAGGAAAGGATGTCCACACCCCTTCTCTGTCCTCCCTCTCCTTATTGAATGTAGGGTGTTCCCATCTCCTGTGACTCCATTCTTCTTGCCTGGGGTTACGGTGTCTGAATTACTAAATTGTGCATTGATTGTAGTAATAGATTTAATCAATAATTTGCAGGCCTACAGTACAGAGACAGTTTCTTGCCACTTTCTAACCATCATCTTTTCTTGTTGTAGGTTATTTGTCCTCATACATTATCATCACATGGCTTAATATTTATCCCTTCTGAAATTTGTGACTATATTGTCCTTCCCGAAGCCACAAGAGACCTACTCCCCTGGCTGGCTTGGGCCCGTTGGCTATTTGAGAACAGAGGGCTTCTTTGTGTTTTAATCGCTTCCGCGGTGCACTCAAAAACAAAAGAAAGCGCGCTGAAAGCAATACGTTGATAGTCAGAAACAGAAAAATAACACAAAATAAAGCTTCAGACAGGCCTGAGATATGGGACTGCCCGTACTTTCCAAACAAGGTTGCATACGCAAACATTTGTGCAGACAACACACCCAAACACACCTTGTCGTTGAGTCTGGAGAAGTCTGTGTACCTTCTAAAAACAACCCAGTTCTCATCTGGAGTCTTCCTGACCAGGACTTTAAATACCTGCAGCAGAGATAAGACAACACACACAATCTCAAAGCCCTGTTTACGACAGCAAAAGTATAAATTTGTTGATTTTTGCCATGGGGACTTGAAAGATTGTCCTCTACCGACAGTAAGACATAACGTTTACATCCAAGTATGACATAAAACAACACTATAAAGCTGAAACGTTGTGCCACACATGCTGAACAAGATCCACAAGACTGTCATGATGTCTTATAAGCTGATTTTTTGGTTTCATACCGTGAACTTGGCCCTCTCCTCCATGACCTCATACCCCAGCAAAGTGGGGGTAATAGGCCTCTCCTCATCTTGCTGGCTCCCTGCAGGATCCGATATGGAGCGGGGGCAGCTGGAGTACTCCAGGGAGCGCTCCAGAGTCCCATTCACCCGTGGCCGTGTCACAGTGGTGCTCTGGAGGGGCGGTGGTGTCCTGCTCCGGCTGCTTCTGCCCGTGCAGTGGGATTGCCGTGTGGAACCCAATCCTTCACATCCGCTTCCGTGGTCCTCCCTGGCCGCCCTGTTGATAGAGGAAGAGGACGAGCTGCTGGAGACGCTTCCTAGTGATGAAGCTCGCTGTGGCCGTCTGAGCTTGTTGCTGCCCCCTGACCAGGCTCTGTCCAAGGGCACAGGGACAGGCACAAAGGGTGATGCCATCTTCCTGAGCTGTGTGCGCCCGCCCTGCCAGCGCAGTAGTCAAAGAGGTTATTCACACGGACACCGACCTTCCCTTGCGTCAGTGGTGCTGTGTGACGATGAAGTGAAGCAGTAATTATCACCCTGAGGGGGTGACGAGAAATCTGAGCACTCTGTACAAAAAAATACAAGAATAATTTGGTACGTACATTGTACTTATGATCACAACTGACTATAAGCTTCACTGAATGCAGACTGCAATAATGGGATCCTAAGACATCCCTAAAACCTACACCAATAGAGCAGAATCGGTCAGCGAATATTATCAAATCACCAAATAGGGGTACGGCCAGATGAATTATTGACACGAGCCACATCATGTCATTCGTAATTTGTGGATTTGTGCATTATGTGTAAATTTCACGATGGGAAAAGCCTGCAGACGTCTATAGATAATAAGTGTGTCACATCATCTTGTCAACTGATTAGCTTTTCGTGTTCCAATTGAAGTCTGACCTGTCCCAGTGAATGCCACATTAAAGGAGTGAGCCATGATGCTTGTGATTTGAGCTAAAGAAAGAAGAACCCGCATGTGTTAGTTTCCATGAAAGAACAGGGCCTGAAATCGATTTCAGTTCTGGCTGAAAGACTGGCAGTTACAGTAACTCAGCATCGGTGGAGCTTAGAGACGTCAGCCCTGAAAACCCTAATAACAGGCTAATAATACACGTTTTATTGGGTGTATAGAAAGATTCAGATGTCAATGTTATATCAAGGCCAGCAAAAGAAATAACACAATATGGAAGTACAAAGCCGGTGAAAAGGGATAATATGGAGTTATGAAGATGTCAGGTTTAGTTTATTGCTCATGCTGCTCACTCATGACTAACTCGTACAGCTGTTTCGGTGCGCTCGGAAGAGCTGGGAGTACCGAGCCAACACGACAACGAAACACTGGCTGCCTAACATCCTAATTTATGCGGGTTTTTTTTTTTTTTTTTTAAAGCTACGTGGTTAACTTTCTAGATCGCGTGACAGGTTTAGTTAGCATGCGGGCTATCCTAACGGCGACTGATGACGTCACTTCGTACTGCACAGCACGAACTCCGTTGACAAAAAGTGGCAGTGCGGTCAGTGGAACGTTGCCCTGCACCGCTGGTAGCTACGCTACAGTGGCTGAGGCTTTACAGTAAAACACGCAGTGTGGTAAAGACCATATATTTAGTAACCGAAGAGACAAAGCAGTTATTAAAAAAAAAATCATAATTTTAGAGTCACCGCAACAGCTACAGCTAACGTTAGCTAAGTCACTATTCACAACAAACAAAGCAGGCTAACTAAAATGTCATTGAAATAACAGCTGCTTATGACATTAGATTCACGCCGAATCGGGTAGCGATTCCCAATAGTACGTTAAACGTATTCGTTTATTTTCTTCCAGGTAAGTTGCCAACAATAAATAAGGCATCGCTTAACCGACACATCAACGAACGACGTCTGGTGTGTCCTCTATCCCCCCTGGAAGACCCTGGAATACAAGGCTATCACATTACCCTCACGTTAGCTTGTAAGCTAGGACGGGCAGCCTGTGTGGACAAAGCTAAGATGACGCATGATGACAAGGAATGTTGCTTACCGTGGAAGGCCAGTAGTATCCTTCCCCTTCAAAAAGTCATTTTGTTATAGCGTTACACATAAAGCCCAATGACTGGTTGTCCAGTTGCTGTTTATCTACTGCACTATCTCCTCTCCTGTCCTGTCCATGTTAGCTCACTCAGCTGCAGTGCTTCAAGATAGCAAGGTGGGGGCGCTGTAACACATAGAATGTTGTATTGCATCCATCCCATGGCTGGTCAGCGCATGCTCACAATGCACCGCAGTTCTTTCTCATCTTCGTTCGTTATAGTCTACTGGCAGTTATTAAAACAACGTTATTTAACCTGTAGAGAAATTATGCGAGTATATTTGGGAAGTAGCCTATCACTGATGATCCCTGGATTTCTTGCATGGCAATGGTTACACTGTGACTCACACTCTCTTCAGAGAACTCTCCTAACTTTGAGAAGTCCAGTTTGCAACAAATCCTAAATGTTCAAAATTTGCATATAATCCACAATTTCCCATTTTTCATACGAACAAATTCATTTTTGAACATATAAATCTCTCAAAAGGAGGTTAAAGCATATAAATTACTATAATTAGATTCTGTTGTTATCTAATGGCAACAATATCGGCAGTAGAGGAGACAGTGAATTTCAACCTAAACCATGTACCATGGAAGATTAGGCTATGTAGATCATTCTAACCAAATATACAGTATGATTTAACTGTGCCTTTAACCTCACAGGAGCAATTGAATGAACTAAAATTAGGATTTCTGATGTCTGATCGCTATGAAATCCTGCATTCTCTCATCCTTCTGTAGCCTAACTTCTTGTAAAATACAGAAAACATGTACAATTTTTATGCCTCATACTCAAGCAAAATAGATGGCATTGATCTTGGCAACATAGAAACACTACAACCACAGATTTTCTGCGTGCACATACTATACAAACATCATTCAAATAACAGCTGGCGCAAGCCTGGGCCATATTTTAAAACCCCTCACCAGAGCCACAAGGCAATGGTGACCAAACATTATATGACAAAGCGACAAAACTGAAACCTGCTTCCTGAAGAAACCGTTGAAAAAAATATCACCCACAGATCTTTGTCACTGATGGCAATCATAAAACTATTGTGTTTAAAAGGTGTTATATAAACTATATGTAAATCCAAATGTGGTTTGAATCACTTGATATATTTTTTGGGTTTCTGAAGATTATTGCTTAATCAACTGTAGACTGCACTTTGTCTTTATTTCAGCATCCTTCCATTCACCCATACCTTTACTGTATCTGTTTATTTTATTCATTGTTATGTGGGGTATCTTTGGTTAGCAGACTCTTAGAACCAACTGGCATGTACCCAAACCATGATATGGGTTGGGTGTGATGGGTGTGATAGATACTTTCTCAAGCTGCGGCAAAGATCTACTCAAGCTTGGGTGTGTCAGAGTGTACAATAATCCAGACATCGCTCAAATGAAACAATTTTTCCTTTAACCGAATCATTCACTTGTTAACTTGAAGAAGAGAGTCTGTCAGTAAGTACAGGATGTGTCTTATTGTCACTTGATTTTGATGATAGGAGTGGGGGCATAAGATAACGGGCATCAGCCAGGCTTTGGGCAACTAACAGTTTTTGATTTATGCCCTTTTCACCTAGTTTCCAAAAGCAACAGTGGTCGAGTAGGGATGACAAATATCTGCAGGATTTTACTGAGTTTTGTGACATTTAACTTTTAAGAGGTTTAAGAAGATTTAGACTGATCAGTGAGTGGAAAAGTGATGGCAAAGGAAAATGCTGATTTGTCAACACGTGTCGGGGAGGGATAGTACTGTTGAAGGACACTCCTATGTTGTAAAGTAGAACACCAATACAGTATGCAATGGGTATTCTAAAGATTTGCGCAAGCTGCTTAAATTTTAAAACTTAAAAAAGCTAAATAGCTGGTAAATTAAACCAAGAGGCTAAAGACTTGGGCTTCCTGAAAACAATAATATGAATTCAGTAGCTTCTCTGAAAACCTTATATGGTCCTTGATCATCCTCACAAAAGGTGCAAGAATGCAGAAGAAGAAACATTCTCACCTCCAATTGTGGCTGCAAAAAAGACTGATTCCTACCAATTTAACGTTTTAAAAGCTGTTTATGTATCACATAATCAGGGAAACAAATCTTGTCCAAACAAGAGAGAGTGCAACTTATCAGATACAAGCATATGCTACAGTTTAAAAAGCAATGAATAATGCTCTGCTATCATTTCTTTTTATTAGAGAAAATGGTGACAACATCTCCTCTTGTGATGGTTATGATGTTATGGTGATGCTGGGGGCCAGTGGCAACACAGCCACACAGATGTCAGAGGTACAACATACACACACACACACACTTAAACACACACTGTGAAAATTTATGGTACAAAAGTTACACTTCTCATGTCAACACACCCATTTGAACCCGTGTTTATACAGGCATGCATTCAAATGTCATTGCAGGTCTGGATCTAGTTCATCATGCTGTTGCAATTTTGCCACCATTTTATTGCATCACAAAAAAAAGAAGAAAAAGCATGGGTTCAGGTTTCAAGTTCTGTCATGTGCTCAGGTTTTCTTGCACATATTCGATAACATAGAGTGGTATTAGAGCTGACAAGAGCATTTTCTTCTGAATTTTCACTGGAAAACTTGAGTCCTAACTGCCTGGCAGAGGGAGGTGTGGCAGGAATTAGTGACTGCACATGTATTCATTACTCAGCAAGAATGGCAGGGATTTATTCTGCTCTGACTCAGCTTACAGAGAGAGGAATAGTTCAATTCCTCTGTAAGTAGTAGACCACAAAAACTATCAGCACAGTAAAGCAGAGAAGCTGGAATGGAAGTGATACAGCCCTGTCTTGAGTGAGATTCAGTGGTGCAAAGTACATTCAAGTACAGTAAAATATGCATTTTCATTCATTTAACAAACCAACAGTATACAGAGTATTTGAGATTAGCTCCACCTTGACCCTCTACAATAATACTTACATGTTAACACATCAGTAATAACAAATATATAATATAACACCTTTTATATATAATATAACCTTTTTGCATGATAAGTGCTTTCACTTTTGAGAATTTAAGTTCATTTTGCTGTTAATACTTCTTCTGGTTTAGTGACATTTTTAATGATGACTATACTTGTAATGGATTATTTTTTACAGCATGGTATTGCTACTTTTACTTGTGTACAGGATTTGAATGCATCTTGCACCACTGAGTGAGTTTGGCAACAGCTACTGTCCAGGCTGGAGTAACCCTAGAGGGAAACTGTGCTGTTACAGCAATGTACTATGCAACTCACAAAACTAGCCTGAGATAAAGGAAATAATAACTGAAAAAAAAGGGAAATGAGAGACATCAATAAGCTGTACTGTTTACTCTACAGTAGTAAAACACCCTTTGCCTTGTGCAGGAAAATCAGAGTGGGAGTTACAAAAGTGGTTACTTCATCATTTGATTTATTTTATATTAATTTCATTTTATTGGATACACTGCAAACCTGGTATCCTGGAAAGGATGAACTGGGCCTTGTGTATTAAGATTTCGTTCCCAGCTGTCAACACATGGTATGTCGATGGTGCAACAATTGCCTTTCAGCCAGAAACCGCACAGTGTCAAAGCAAGGGGAAGCTTCACAGTTTCAACAGGAGTGGTAGTAGATTTTTTCTTTTAAAGTAGGTGTTGACACTCTGTGATGAACATTCAATGGAATTTTACTGTTACGTGACATCAACAAAAGAGAGTCATCAGTTGTGCTGAGGAAGACGTGTATACATGCATGCCTTTGTGAGTATGTTTGATTTAACATGAGGTTGTGGAGAGGTTTCCATTAGCTGTCCAGTTACGAGAGTGCAGTTGCAACGCTTTAGGTTTGGTTAACCTGTGCATAAATCTGCCCTGCTAGACACACACTATCAATGTTGAACTTCACAATGATCCTAACGACAAGATAAACTACCATCTGCACCCCCAGGTCCTCTGCTTCACCGAGGCAGAGAAGCCGAAGCAGGTGGGAGCAAAGCAGATGCAAAAGCAGTCGCCGATGCAGTCGCAGATGCAGACACGGATGCAGATGCGGACACAGATACAGCAGTCCAGCAAACTGCTGCAGTATCTGCTCAAGGTGGTAACAAAGCCAAAATGAAAGAAATGATTAGTGATTAGGCTGGGTGGTGTTATCTGGTGAGGAAACCTGTGGTTTTATTTCCGGAGCATTTCCCACCCAATGTTCCACTGCTTTCCTTTCTAATTTCCAGTGTCTTGCTGCATTTTTCAAACTGAATTTGGAAACATGAAGAGTATGTGAAGATTAAAATAGATTTATGTATATCACACCATCCCAAATTTTCTTTGGTCCACACTGAAAATGACATAACAGTGGGTAAATGGTGGGTAATTGTGTGTTTAGATGCTTTTTGAAAAGATTCCCCATTTGTTATTTTATATTAATGTTAAAAGTGTGAAGGCTTGTGTTTGAAAAAGGTGCTGGGGCTCTCATAAAGAGAAATTAAATTTAATTAAACTACTGAAAACATCAGGATTGTGGGAGGTACAGTAAATGATGAAAACAATGACACCAAAATCATCTATTTTATGCCACTATCACTGGGCAGCATTCCACCCTTTTGCATTAGCATAGACAAATTGAATAACATTAATAGAAAGCATTCTCCGAAAAGAAATTCAATGTATGAAAAACTGTAGTATGAAGCACCAGCGTTAGTGACGATTTTGGTGTCTATTCTCATCATTTAACAGGTAAGCTGACCACAAGGCGAATGGTCCATGTTAACATAATAAAAAGTTGTCTTTCATCTGGCATTGGCTCTGTGTGTCTTTGTAACACGCAGGTCTTCTCTGGTTGTTTGCAGTACCTGAACACCAGAACGGCAAAGATGATGTCCACGCTAGCTTTGCCTGACTGCTGAGCGAGCTCAACAAGGCAGGCGTATGAAGTATGCCCTCAGCTTTGCCAACAGGCTGTAGGGGGCGCTACCTACCAGTTTCTTGAGGTTTGTGTGTGTGTGAGCCAGTTATGCTCAGCATGACTGCATTAATTGGCAAGTGAAGTGCAGCCCTGTAATTTCCTTAGTTCAGTCCCAGTTAGCTGGATCCTTGCCTTCTCAAGGTTCTCTCCATCCATTCATATCCTTAGAGGCAACATGTACACTGAGTCAAGGTCAGTTGGTGTAAATCTCAGTAAAATATTTCAAAAACAATAGTAACAGTCATTCGATTTAAGAGCTTTCAAGCGAGGAACACAAAGTGCTTTCCCACACAGCGTAAAATGAAACGCAACAAAAATATAAAAAAAGAGTACATAACAGTGAATTGTGAACAGTTGCTAAAATGATGCAATAGAATAAAAATACTAAATAAATACTAATAAAATTACTAGACATGGACGGCCTCAGCATGCTCATCTTCCTGCCCAATAAGATAGAGGATGACACCACAGGCTTGGAGAAGGTAGATCACTCATACAGTAAACAAATGAACAATGTTAAACATACAAATAATTGATATTGTATCCACACTAGCTGGAGAGGGAGCTGACCTATGAGAAATTTGTGGAGTGGACTCGTCCAGACATGATGGGTCAAACTGAGGTCGAGGTGAGACTGCCTCGATTCAAGATGGAGGAGACGTGGGACTTGAAAGATGTCCTGACCAGCATGGGCATGGTGGACGCTTTGATGTCACAATGAGTGACTTCTCTGGTGAGACATATGCCATGAATGGGTATAAACTGCATGATTATTTTAAGAGCACGACATAACTGGAGAAAAATAAACGAGCACCACTTCCCGTACAGAAACTCAAATGTGTAAACAATCAGAGAAAAAAGATGTCACAGTAATAGATTATTTGGAGATTCCGAAGAAGTGCATTGCAAAAACACTCACTGCTGTAAGAATACAGACATATACAGAAATGTCATTAAATGATCAATGTCCAAAAGGTTGTACTTGAAATCCAAACAACAAGCAAGACTAAAACATGACATCAATTATACATTATGCTGATTCAGTGTGCATGGTAAAGCAATGGACTCTCTCTTCTGTAACAGGAATGTCTCCAGCCAACAACTTGGTCCTGTCAAACGTCACCCACAAAGCTTTTGTGGAGGTCAGCGAGGAGGGCACTGAGGCCGCTGCTGCCACTGCTGCTGTCATGATGGAATGCTCTATGATGATTCATCCGACACAACACCACCATGAGCGTTCTTTTTGCCGGCCGATACTGCTCCCCTGAGTAAGCACTGCTGTATGTCCTGTAGACATGGACAGATTGTGAGACCATAAAATGCCCCCCCCACCCCTCCTCCTTTGTGTCTCTTTTTGGTCATTTCATGTCTCTGTGCTTGTTTTGTGTTTGTGGTCATTTTGTGTCTGTTTGTGGTTGTTTTTCATCTCTATTTGGCCGATTTGTGGTTGCTTTGCGTCTCTTTGTAGTAGGTTGATTGACTTCCTAAGAACAGGAAATGCTGACAGCCACTTCGAAGAGAGGCTCTGGATGAATCACAATACTCTACAGACATGGATGGACAGATTACTGAACTGGGCACATGCCCAGGGGCCCAGGGGGTCTGGGAGTATGTTCTTGTAGGCTAATTGAGTATAAAGAGTATTGTGTCAGCTCTATCTTTAGGCCACCTGAATGTCTTACAATTAATACAAATAAATACAAATATAGCAAGATAAAACACCATGTACTTTGCTTACCTAAGTACTAACTTATTTTTAGTTATTAGCTTTTGCTTTTGTCCCTTTGTCCAGTGTATTCCTGTGTAGTGTAGGATATTGTAACTGTATCTTTGTAGGGAGTGGTTGCAGCTGTGCTGTGTAGCAGTCATGTTTCTTTCATTTTTTCTTTGAATGCATTCACTTAGTTGTGTCCTTGTGGTAAATGGACTCTTTCTTATATAACGCTTTTCAACCGAAACGGTTCCCAAAGCGCGGTAACAGTAATCTAAGCTGTGCATATCTGTCTTATTTTTTGCAGCTTGTGAGTTTGACATTTCCTTACTGACTCAAAATAAATGATCCTCTGACTTGTTACCAGCTCACGTCTCTGTCTCTATTTGTGGACTTGCCTGTGCTGATGAGAACCCTCTTGTTTTGAGGCTGAAAAATGAAATGAATTTGGCCTGTAGTCAAGCCCTTTTCTGGCCCAGTCACAATTACAGAATTGTCAATAAATTAACAGATCAGATAAAGTCACTACAAAACTAATAAAATGTTTTTAATAAATATATCAATAAAGAGCATTTGACCTTTTGGCTACTCAGAAGCTAATTTGCTGAAGCCTTTTGGATGTGTCAGCTGGTGAATAAAAATAGGTGACTGAAACACATCTACCTGTGTCTGTATTACTCAGTAGAGGTAGTTGGAATGTAGGTGGAAGTTAGCATGTTGTAAAGCAGAACATTTTTCTAAGTGATTGCAAAAGCAAAGCAACACCCAGCTGAGTGGAGCCAGGCAAGTGGGAGTGTATGGGATAGGGGCAGGGCTTCCACCATGTTCCTTAGGAAAGACCTCCTGCCCTTTGAAATGACAATGTTCTGGAAGATAAAGGATGTCTAAGACAGTGATTACAACATACTGTTTAAAGCAACTGTTTGAAGAGCAAGTTAATAGTGTTGAGGCTATTCAAATTATGTGGAAGTTGATTTTCATTGTGAAGCTTTATTTTAATACAATAGTGCAGTAATAAAATATCAGATTAACAGTATTTTCTGCTTCTTGTGCCCTTCTGCCATCTGTTGCAATAACAGTAGGACTGTTACCTGGCTGATAACACAGGGTCAGGGACAAAGTTGGTGTTAAATATACAGCAGCAGCTGATTATCAGCAGACCTTCTGTCAGTAAGTACAGGATGTGGGTGGGAAAGGGTCAAAATGGTCATGGCAGATGGTAAATTATTTAGCAATAAGTCAAATATTGAATCAAATTTCATCTACTTCCCTTTTAGCATCTCCAGCCCTGGCTATGGTGATGATGGAGGGCACAGATGTCAGAGGTACAATATACACACACACAAGATCAGCAGGTCACTGGTCCACATTCCTACAGTATTTGAATATGAGTGTTTTGAAAAATAAATCTGTGTGTTTAATGCACTGACCTTACTTATAATTATGTTAATTTACCTTCATAGAGCTGATAGAATGATATGATTTTGGTAGCTGTACAGTTAGAGGCCACTGTTTAGAGCAGGGATTTAGAGCAATTGTCATTTGGCAAATTAAGCACAGTGGTTTAGGATTTAGGATCAGTTGTCCATTTTTCATTGAATTGCCTGTTTTCATTGTCAACCTTTTGATGTCTGCTGCCCTGCGCAGGTACTTGGGAGAGGTTTTTCTACAGGAATTTCTTCCTTCCTTTCTTAAGTGAATGATTACAATAATACTTCTCTAAGGAGGATACAGCTTTCGTTAAAATACTTGGTTAATTTGAAAGGACATAGTGAACATTATCCAACACCAAATACTATATAGAATTCAAATGATGGGAATAAATATGGCATTTGTATGGATACCAGCACATATAGGAATAAAAGGAAATGAAATAGCTGACAAGTATGCAAAAGCAGCTAATCATATTGACATCACAGTACCCTTTAGTAAAACGGAAATGAAGACAACAATTAAGCAGAAGTTGACAAAAAGGTGGCAAAAGGAGTGGGGAAAGGGAGAACTGGAAGGTGGTTCTACAGAATTCAAAGAAAAGTAGGCATGATGAGATACACAGGGAGAACCCAGAGAGAAAAGGTGGTGACATCCAGGCTATGTTTTGGTCATACACGGTTAAACAGTACATTATTTAAAATAGGGAAACATAATACAAGTAGGTGTGATTTTTGTGAGCAACAAGAAACCAAAGAACGCGTGATGGTTCACTGTCCAAAATATCAGGCTGAGAGGAGAGCTGATACTGAACGTTAAGGAATTAAAGGTAAGATTTGATTTACAGGATATTTTGCAAAGAAACTCTAGGGAAGCGTGTTACATTTATTTATTTTTTTTGTTATCTTAGAAGAACTAACTTAATAGAGAGAATATTATTTAGTTATTTGTTTATAATTATTATTTAGGTTGTTTTTAAAAAATATATAGTTATGTAGACAACTAGGTGCATAGTTAAATCCCGGTCCACACTCCATACCATACCAGTTGGTGGCGGTAATGCACAATAACGTTGTTTGCCAACGGCCATTAAACGTCAAGAAGAAGACCGATTTCATCCGTTCGGCTTCCGTACAATGACGAATGAGACTGCGGAAGCTCATTTGACAAGGTTTTCTGGGCGTGTCAGTTTACAAATAAAACTGATGCATCGCACAGAAATCTTCCTGTGACTGAAACACTCCCGGCCATTCGAGGACCACAACAAAAGTGCCTGTCAGTAAGTAGAGATGACTCTCATTCAGTTTGTGACAATGGGATCTGATTATTGCGTTTTTATACTGTTGTGTGTAACAGCAATGACTTGGTTCAGGCTATAAGCGCATTGGTTCTTTTACCTGACAGGTTAAACGGAACAGGCATTATGTTACAGGTGAAACACGTGACAGTCGTTGAGCCTGGTTGACTCATTGTCAGACGTTACGTATAGAGTATTGTTTATTTTAACTATTATGTAATATATAGCCACTTGGTGGTGAAATTAATTTACATCTGCATTACTATGTCGTCTTGTCAGGTATTTATGTTCAGGGACAATGTAATTGTAAATTAACTAACTTTTCAGTGGAGTTTGGCCCAACAAGAGAGTGAGACACTCATCAGATAAAGAAATAAAAGCATTCTTTTAAGTTTGCAGTGTAATAATTATTGCTCTACCCTCCCTTCTTTGTAGACACCATGGCATCACCAACCCCTCTGTCCAAGGCCAACGCCACCTTCTCTCTGGCTTTGCTCAAAAAGCTGAGTGATGACGACAGTACCGCAAATATCTTCTTCTCCCCTTTTAGCATCTCTTCAGCCCTGGCTATGGTGATGCTGGGGGCCAGTGGCAACACAGCCACACAGATGTCAGAGGTACAACACACACACCCACCCACCCACACACCAACTGCCTTGGTGAAAAATAAAAGATTAACATTAATGGCATTGCAGGTTGGTGCACCAGGTTGAGCTTCATTTTGTGACGCTTATAATCTTGTGTTTTTATTAGGCTGTATTATTGCCGTGTCCATGTGGCAGCCAGAAGGATGCAGATGTCGTACACTCAATTGCACTGCATTAAAACCACAAACTGTGTCTTCTAAAATGACCATAAATTCAACCCAGCACCCCTCTGAGACAATTTCAAGCAGCACCGAAGCTAGTGGGTTGGGAATGAATGGCAGAGTGACGTACTGCAGGGGTGTAAGCCCTCATTCTGTATGAATCATCAGTTCCTTCTTTCAGCATCAGCACAAATGACAAAGATCCCTTGTGTTCAGACTCTGACTAGGCTTTATGTGTTACTATAGGAACATGATACATAATATGGACGTGTATGAGCAATAAAGATCTTAGTGAAGCAATCTGTACACCTTATCAGTTCCCATTATGTTAGGTGCAGCAGACACGTCCATTTGTTTGGCCGCCTGAGTGTCATAAATGAATAGGTGTCAAAGTTGAGTCACTGAATGGATGGCCAGCTGGAAGAATATTGCAGTCCTCTGTAATTATCTGTTTATTCTATTGTGTATTTATTCACAATAAGACTATGAACAACAATGACAATTATAATCACAGCTTTTACTCTTACTATGCTCCCTTGTACAATGTAGATACAGCAGCTGTAGAACTCATAGTGAAGTTATAAAAGAAATCTGGGGATTCTTAAGAAAACCTTAATTTATGTCTATACAGTAGTTTTGTGGCCACAACACATCATTTTGCATTTACAGTAATATACTTTGTTGAATGGAACAAGGGACTGATTTATACTTTTACACCTTGAGGAGAATCAAACTTTTCAGGAGGTATTTAATTTTAAAGCTTAACAAGTGAAACAGAGACAATTATTAAATAATTAAGAGTCAGATAACTGACATTGGT